>PVJA010006462.1:29626-73161 GCA_004027025.1 Myocastor coypus
TATCTATCTATCTACCTATCTATCTATCTATCTATTTTGGTGGTAGCAGGAATTGAACTCAAGACCTCATGCTTCCAGGCAAGCACTTATTCTACTGAGCTATCTCCCCAGCCCCTGTTGTCTGCTTCCTCACCTATACACACATCTCTCTAGCTTTACTCCTATTTCAGCTTAGTATCATATTCTCCTATTATATAATCATATAGAGGTATCTTCAGTTATATATTTAAACATTTACATGTGGAAGATTCTTGGAAAGATATATTCATTTTTATCTAGGCATACTGTTGTAGGTCTGTAATGTTGGCTGTTCAGAAAGACAGCAGCTGCAGAATCTTCATTTCAAAGTCAATCCAAGTACTACACCCGATTGAGAGCTTCAGAACCTCCACTCGAAGCGGAAATCAGTCATTCTCACCTTGCATTGACTTCACAGTTTTAAAATTCTGCTCTATTATTGTTAGTTCTTTAGTCAGATTCATAGAATATGGATTGTGAATATGGTTCCTGAATCTATACAAGTACTATTTTAGAATGAGTCAAATGTAAATTCCAAGGCTTCACTATAAACCTATTGAATTTGAATCTGGTGCTAAAAACTTAATAATGTATGCTTT
Source organism: Myocastor coypus (assembly GCA_004027025.1). Classification (NCBI taxonomy): domain Eukaryota; kingdom Metazoa; phylum Chordata; class Mammalia; order Rodentia; family Myocastoridae; genus Myocastor; species Myocastor coypus. The sequence continues at coordinate 30,244 of PVJA010006462.1, forward strand.
AAAAAGCCTCCTCAATCATTTTTATGCACACCAAACCTTAACCTCATAGAATCATAACCTTAAAGTAAAGAGTTCTATAGAATTTCGGGGTGAAACAGAAACATTAACTAAATGATTTTCTAAATGATGCTAATAATGATTAAAGCACTTGCTGATGAAAACTCTGTGTGTCTTAGTTTTCTTATCGCTGAGACAAAATACCCAATAACCAAAGTTAAAGAAATAAAGGTTTATTTAACTCACAGCTTCTAGAGGTTGGGTTCATAATCAGCTGACTGTAAGGCTGTGAGTGCAGTGGACCAGCATCACAGAAGAGAAATAATTCACAGTGGGCAGAAGGTAGCAAAGCAAGTAAGGGACAAGCGCGTCTCTTTCTATTCCTTGTATCTTATCCAGACTACTTGGGGCAGGTAAGACTCACATGCTTAATCCTACTGCTCTTGGCTTAGGGCTGTACCATGAAACCATTCCAGCTTCACACACTCTAGGTCCAGCTGCCTCTGAAAAAGCCTCACCTATGGCCATATGAGGCTTTAGAAGGCTAAGGAGAGAGGAGCCATACACTATAGCACACCAAATTTGTAAATTCCTAGTACTATGGAAGTGTCTAATATGAGGATTTCAAGTTGAACTTTGGAATCTCACATACAAACACACTTACATACTCAGAATATAAACCTAACAATTACTTTTAAAAAGAGTTTACCAAACTCTTAGTGATCTCTCAGATGAATTAATCTTAACAATGAATATGGGTGGTACTCAATGTCACACTGTATTGTAAGAGGTAGTTTTAACAAGGCTTATTATTTCAAGCCGTAAATACCTTATAGATCTAGAAAGACCTGCCCAATACTGATTAAGTAAATTAAGTAATTCCTATTTGGAGAAAGATAGAGATAGAAATAGTATTTTTATTACAATTTCCTTTTAACCATACTTTAAAATAAAAGATTTATATTCCAAAGAAATATATTTAATTGAGATTATCTATTTAATCCAGACCCAAATTAAAAACCTGATTTTTTCCCAAAGGTTCTATTGCAATTGCAGAAGGAGCTTTTAAAGAAGTATATATAATGACATTTTATTTTTATGAATGCAGTTAGAAAAAAAAAGTTAGTCAGTACACTCCTAATTTGTGTATCTGCATGAATAGACATGCTGCTCTTCAGAAATTAAAATGTTTGTAATGCAAAAGCTCTGTTTCCCTAAAGAAAAGGAAGAAGAAATGAATGGAGACAGATTCTCTATAAAGAGTTGAAATTATGCCAAAAGAAAATTGCATTTTCTAAGAAGGTCTCCTTGTTGGGGAAAACATAAGACATGGGCTAAATGTATCAAAGTCCCATTTCAATGAGCCCATCTGAACAAAGCTGCATGCACTAGATTCATTACCTCAGAAGAAGAGTCAAATCCTTGGGGCTTCTCATGGAGTTCAAATTTGATTTTCAGTCTTACTCTGATTATTAATATGCTTGGTCAGAAAGGAAGGTAAAATATCTGCTTAACAAAGAAATACATATTGTATTCTTAAACTTCCCACCACATCCTGGTGGCCCCTTTGAACAAGTAAATCAACACAATCTTAGTAATATTCTATGATTTTGCTTAATCTTACTTCATATCAAGCCTGACAAGAAGCTAGGTAGTTCCAAAGAATTCAGTTAAATAGTGTTAGAAATAGTTCTAAATGAAAGATAGATCTTCTCTATGTAATGGTATTTGCTACTAACTTACAGCTGAATTTTTCTGAATTTGCATCACATGTTAAGATATGAAACCCATAATGGAGGGGGTCCAAGAGATTTCTCCCTCCTCGGAAAAACAATATAGTAATTTTAAATTTCTGCTTGTGTATGGGCCCATAAAATTTATACAGGAAGAAATTACGTGTATAAAATGATTTATAGGTGGATTAAAAAAGCTTGCAAGTTTGGGATTTCATACATCTTCATGAAACTGTTATAAATCTTCATAACCTAAATTGCTTATTCTAGTACTACAGAAGCAGCATAAACAGAGCAAGCAATTATCTGTAATAAACTTTTCTTTAATGTGGTGGCAATTCCATTTTCTTAACACACTTGTCATAATGCATCTTGCATCCTCCTGTAGACAAACACTGAATCCTCCTTTCTTGTGGCTTTTTCCATTCTGCAGACTCTGCCGTTAGTGTAGGTAAGTCAGTGGGGATGTAATCATGAGAACTGAAAAAATGGCAGGGAATGTAATCTTAGCTATGCTTTTTGTAAGTCAACATATCACTAAGCTAAAATAAAAGTGTTTACTAGCTACGGAGGAAGCATCAGGATCCTCTATTCTGCTTATAGTATGGAGAAAAATAAAGTTATAGACACTATGAAATGTTACATTCACTTTGAGATATTAAATTAATTGTGGGATGTCATACATATCAGCAGATATACAATTTGTGGTTGTGAGCTGCCGTTATACCATTGGTTTCAATTCTCAATTAAGTTTGAACACATGAAAGGCTTAAACCAATGCCACGTTCAAAACTGAGTGCCTAGTGGCCACCATGTAACAATGGCTAGTGGTGGAGGACGGAGCTAATCACAGACTTTTTTCAATGAATTCTTCACTGACTTTTGTAAAAATTAAGGATAGACACAAAATATATTTTCAAAAACCTATATGTTATTATTATAATTTTCAAAAATATGAGACCCTTATATAGATTTACTGAAAAATTGTGATACTGCTTGCCTGAGAGGGGACAAGAAGCAGATGAAATTTAGCTATTGACTTAGAATAAACAGAATGAGGTAAAATTGTATACTATTTGAGAATGTTCTTTAATTTCTTTGAGATTTAAAAATAAATTCATCTTATGATTCTTATCTGTTTAACATATCTTTTTTTTTTTAGTTAAAAATGTTTACTCCTTTTATAAAATGATAGAATCTCCCGGGGACACACACTCGGGACCCCCCCTCCTGTCCTCCTCGGACAGGAGCTTTCTTTCTTTCAACAAATATGTTCTGCTCATTAAAAAAGAAATAAATAAAATAAAATGATAGAATCAGATGCCTACCAAGGCCAAGCACTTTTCAGATTATAGCTTTTGTCATGTTAGTGACAAGAACTGGGCCAGGCAGATAGATATCAACCTAGAAAGGAAAAGCATTTTCTGAATATGAGAGCAGTTATTGTTCTTCTTCAACTAGATAATGATATTTCATAATGGAGGGTCACTTTTTCAATATTCTCGAAAATTATAATTTTATGATATAAATTGTATCTCATGACTTTTAAGTGTTGAACCAATTGATAAAAATTTACTGGTAAAATTTTTCTACCTCAATTTTTTCACCTCTGAGTTAGGATTAACTGCTCCAAAACACTAGAATGAAATTACTACAGCTGTTATGGATTTCTGGATAGTTACTACATCCTGATGAAGTTTCTGTTAGATTCATATGCACTTGCTTACTCACACTCAGACCAGCACCAGAACCTTAGTGCTCTTTAAGAACAATGAACATTTCCTATGGCATGGTTCTGAATAAGGGAAGGATGGTAAGACACAGTATCTTATACTCAAATTGAGAAGTTTAAAAACTAAGTGTCAGGGGTGGAGAGATAGCTAAGGGGTATAAGTGCTTCCCTGGAAAGTACACAGTACTGAGTTTGATCCCCGGTATGAAGAAAAAAGAAAAAAACTAAGGTTAAATAAATCAGATGATGGCTATGGTTTAGGACTATAAAGTACATAATACGTGTATCAATGTGTCTTAGTTACTTTTTACTCATTGCTGGGACAAATACCCTACACTCAAAATGAAGGAAAGAAAGACTTATTTAGCTCACAGTTTGTACTCCGCTGGTTCCAAGGCAGCAGAAAACAATGAAGAGCAGAGGAGGAGCAACAGCTGTGGCATTCATCAAGTCTCTCTTCAAAATTCTGTGCTGGTGCAAAGCTCCTCCAAAGTGGTGTGGCTTCAAAGATCAAGCTCTTCAAGAGAGGACTTCTCCAAGGAAGTGGGGCAGGGAAGCAGCCAGGGCAGGGCAAGTCTGGGCTGCTCTGATCACACAAAGCCTTCCTCTTTTAATACACTTTTCGTGCTGAATCAGTCTGGGGTGGCCCGTCTGGCCCTAGAATGGAATCAATCACCTCCCAGGGCAGGCCCTCGCCATCCTGCAGGATGGGGCCCCACAGCCCGGAACTAGCCAGGCCCATCCTCAAATTGACACAATGTATCGACTACCACAGGATATAAATTTTGTAAATCTTTCTTTGTCTTTTTAAAAGGATTTCTGTTATTTATTAACATGTTACATTTGGTCTATCAAATCACAAAATATTCTATAATCACAAAGTAGTATTTGCTAAGTGCCTGCTCTGTGTTAGCAGTACTAAGTTTAAATTTAACATAACTTTCATAATGTGCAAAGTAACATAGTTGCAAACACAGAATTCAAATGACTTTTTTTCTCAGAAACCTGTGTAAGCCTAGGTAAATCGCTTTAATTTCTGACTTTGGGCTTTCTATACTATTAGAAAGTCATTATAATTACATTGTGTGTGAGACAATATGGATAAATGTTATTTTCCCAATGTACAAAATTATGAGAAAGTTTATGCTTTTAAGTAATCACTTAATTAAAAAACTACAGATAAACAACAAGAAGAAGACCACTATCGCCAACTACAAAACAAAGCATATGGTCACAGACTTAAAAATTACTACCTCCCAGTGTCTCCACACATCACTTGATTAGCTTTTTAATCCGTCAGGGTGTGACTAGAACTTACAATAGTTGGATAACTTTGACCATTTTCTTATAGTTAGCGAAACACATTGCTATTAATCTCTCCCAAAATACCTTCCTTCCTTTCGAGTACACTTTTCCTGTCATGCTTGCCAATTTTTGGAACAGTTCAGGAATTCTCTGTTTTTGAGTGTTTTAGTTACATACCTGTGGTTGCCATGACACCCTACATCCACTCAAAATGTCTATGTTTCGTAGTTATTGTGACTTTGGAGGATATCCTGATATTGCCCCTTGCTAGGAGAAGAACATGGATAAAGAAGAGCAGTGTTGCTTCGATGAGCCTGAATTTCCATTGAACAATGCTCAGCAGGAGCACACCTTGTAAAGACACTCACAAAACAGGCATTCAGAATGGCTTCCAAAACTGGAACAGATACAAAATGAAAGTTTGAAGTGAATATATGTATTCTGAGGGGAGATAATGTCATGTTTTCTTTAACTGTAAGAAAATGTTGAAAGCTATGCAACCTATGTCATTCTCAATTATATGGTGATCTTTAAAATTTAGGGGCCGGGCAAAGAGTTCATCATGTTAAAGTGCCTGCAAGCAGGTTCAGGGGCTGGGGGTTCCATCCAGGGGTGTGCTGACATGGCAATTGAGACTGAGTGTGGTGGTGCATGACTGAAATCCCAACCCCTGGAAGGCTCTAAATAGGTGGATCACTATGAGTCCAATCTTCTAGAGAGACCCTGAACACCCTATAGACCCTTCCTTAAAAAAGTAATAATAATAATAATAATAATAATAATAATAATAATAATAATAGTAAAGCAAAATAAAATGTAAATATTCACCATATATTTTATTCATGTTGTATTCACCCTTTACATCCTTTAGGGAAAATCTCTTTTTTTAAGTCTCAGAATAGTTTTCTGTATTGACTCTATGATTTTTGGTACCTTTGTGTTCTCTAGGCCAGTAATGATAAACCTTTTGGAGCATTCAATGATACAAACAACCTGAGGTGGCCTGTGTGCTACGGCCTTACTACCACTGTCTATAAACTAGTATCTAAATGTTCTTGTTGTAAATAACAATCTTATTACCTTGCAGAGAAAAGCAAAACAAAATTTTTTTCTGAATTTAATATCATCTATGATTTTTCAAGGATTTTCCACATTATTCTTTGTGTACATGTCAGTAATCAACTGCATATTATACTGTTTTGAAATAGTATTTTTAATATAGGAAATGTATTCAAAGGCACAAAAACTGCTTTTCAAAGTGACAGTGTACATAGAAATGCTATAGCTCATTCGTGTTCAGCACGATGTCACCTCAAAACCCTAACAACTCATACATCACTTGAGACAATCTTCCTCATTCCATATAGATCGTGATAGGCTTTCTCTCTCAGTCCTGAAATCCCAGACATCTATCACATATTTACTACTAAAAGAGTTAAATTAAATAAAAGTGTTTAGAAGTATTTTTCTTCCATCAAAAAGTACAACAAAGGAGAACTGGGCATGGTAAGTTTTAGTTCAGTAGGAATTAAAATTGATATGTGATAAATCACTGCTGAATGAAACCTCGAATGCAAAGCAGTGAAGGATTTACTATGCTCTCTTGGCTTTGTATATATAATTAGAGCAGGAATCCATCCAAACAGTAACTCTCCTAGTTGTCAACCTCTTTAGCAATTTGACACAAGAATGTTCAGAGATGATGGATTGTGATTGCATTTTTTCACTTTTAGTTCAGACATTTTGGCAGCAGAGAGAAAGCAGAAATGTTTTCAAGACATATCAAGTTCTTCAGGGTGGAATTTCCTGAGTGATTCAAATCAATATTAGTAAACTGTTCAAACCAGATGTTTCTACGCTAAGTGAGGAAAAATTACTAGATAAAGTCCTCTGGTAGATTGAGCTATTCTTATCTAAGGAAAGGAGGTAGTGTAACTGAAAAGGAACACCCCTCAAAAGCATATGCTTGTCTTGTTGCAAAAAGCTCACATTTATGCAGAACTAAAACAACAACAAAAAAGTAATGTCTTCAATGATAAGTTGCCATTAGCTCAAAAAAGGAGGAAATGTGTTTCCTATTGGGCTTCTTTTCATTATCTACATCTGTGCTCAGAACAATAATAATTCCCATGGCCAGCCAAATAGCTCAAGGGCTGGCCAAATAGCTCAGCAGACTAAAGTGCCTGCTAGCAGGCGCAGTGGCCAGGAGTTCCATCTCCTGGCCAACTTGGCTGCCCCCCCAGGGCCCACCATGCGGCACGCTAAGGCAATTGAGACTGGGCGTAGTAATGCGCATCTGTAAACAGGCCAATCACTACGAGTCTAGTCTAGTAGTGAGATTTTCAACACCCTGTAGGCCCTTCCTTGAAATATAAAATAATAATAATAGTAATAATAATAATAACAATAATAATAAATTCCATGGCATTTCTGTCATAAATATCAATAAGTTGCCCACTGATATCACCAAGACAGGATGCCTGAATTCTGGTTTCTGGGATCGTTTTTCTGCTTTTGTTCACATGCAGTAAAATCATCACATTGAACACAGTGCAAAACAGTCTCTATGGGCACAGAACCACGGAGGAGTTAATATGCAAATGTTTCTTTACAGGGACGTTCTGGACCTGATTAAAGCTGCAGACTTTAACATGATAAGCACACACTGCATCACTCATATGGAACCGGACTGCAGTTCTACCTTCTTGCCTCCCCTAAGCGGAAGAAAATAGAAATGCAAACAAAACAGTGAATTAAAAATTATTGATGTGTGCAGAAGAGTCTCAAATCAAGAAACACAGATGGCCACAAGGAGTTACACAAAGAAAAATAAAAGGAACATGCAGAACATGTGGAAAAAAAACTTAGCAAAGTGAAACTAATTTTGGAGGTTCTGGCCCTGGAACTGTAAAAGAATAAATATTTTATTATTTAGAACCACCAAGTTTTGGCAAATTTTAGAAGAACAATAGGACAGTAGTACGTTTACCTTCTGATACTCTTACACTATTAGACACTAATGGAGATAGGGCGTGTACTGTTTCTTTAAAAATGCAAATAAAGACATTTTATCCAGTGAATTTCTGTTTCAGAGTGAAATCTGTATACGATGGCATGTAAGGTCCCAACTGGGTGGGCACTGCCGAGTCTCTTCAGGCTCTGCGCTCCTTCATGCCACGTCACTCCGCTGGCCTCTGTGGTATTCCTTGGATGTTGCCAGCACATCAGTTTCCCAGGCATTGTGTCCTCACTGCATCTGGACTCTCACCCAGGCACATCTTGCTTGAAGGACACCTCCGTGACCTCGATGATCAAATGACAACCTGAATCATTTTTCTAATCCATCCCTCCCTTTTTTTAAAGTGCTAATTTTTGCTTTGATATTACATCAACAACTGATTTATTTTCTTCTTTTTTCTCTAGATTATAACCTCCAGGGTACTATTAAGGTCCTTATTTCAGAATTTAGGATAGTGCATTCCTTATGATATGCAAACAAACAATGAACACTTCTTAAGTGAATTATTTACGTATATATAGTAGTAATATTACTTATAGATAGTAGCAATTTCACTTATCTAAAAAATCTCTTAATAATACTGATAATGTTAAGGCAATTTTATGTCTTATTAATAATAAATATTTAACCTTCACAATATAATCATCCTAAAAGGTAGAGACTACTATTATTTAAATTTATAACAAGGGAATTGAGGAATGCGAAATTTGAAGTTTGACCCTTGATACAGCTCAGTAAAGTAACATGCTGTAAGATTCCGCCTTCTTCACCAGTTCACTGTGATCTACAATAGCTGCTCACCAAAGTATACAATTAATTTATAAATTTTGTTTCATCTCAACATAATGTGCCCTTTACATCTCAAAAATTTTCCAGTTGTTTTTCAGCTTTTATCTTAAATAATTTTAGATTCCCTAGAAACTATGGACACTTCCTTCCATTTCTACCAATGGTTGCATTATCTTACATAATTATACTATGATGACAACTCAGGGGACAAACACTAGTGTGCTGTGTACAAAATGTGTCACTTTGTCATCTCTGCATTGCTACGATGACAACAATGGAGAGGCATTAAACTAAAATAGTCCAATTATATAATATTCACTCTTTTCTTACTATTGTTAATCTCTGGATAAGATTAATCTGTATCTTCTCTCTCTGATTTTTGTCACTTCAAGAATATCATAAATTGAAATCATGTATTATGTCACTTTTTAATATCTTCAGTTTTCTATTTAACCTAATGCTCTTAAAAACCATTCAAGCTGTTAAGCATAGTGATAGTGCATTCTTATTTATTGCTGAATTAAATTGTATGCTTCAAATAAAATTTATAATGATCTTTTTCACAATATGAAGTTGCAAGTCTAATAAGGTGCCACATGATCAAAATATATTTTGAAAGCTATCATCAGATTCTGCTAGAAGAAAACCTGATCATACAACCAAGTTGAAATATAGTTGAAACATGTTGATTTGAATACATCACAGATTAATACATTTTAGAAAATTTAATGTTGACATCAAGTTAAGAAAATTAATGTTTGAAGCCAAGCTTGGTGGCACATGCCTGTAATCCCAGCACTCGGGAGGCTGAGCCAGGAGGATCAGTGCAAGTTTGAAACCAGCCTGGGCTACAAAAGTGAGTGCAACGCCAGCCTGAACTGCATAGCAAGACCCTGTCTTAAAAAGACAAAAACAAACAAACAAACAAAAACACAATCATATACAGTGTACCAAATATTGGAAATGTACTACTAATGTGTTTTGAAACTGTCACATTGTAATTTCTTATTAAAAGCAAAATAAAATAAAATAAAATAGACAGCAGTAATACGTTCTGGTGTCTTCCAGGGTGGCTATAGTTCTTGATACCCTATTATATATTTTCTGAATTACTAGATGAGGCAAGAGGAGCTAAAGTACCCAAATATAAGAAGGTGGAAAAGTTAATTATCATGATTTGATCAGTACAAATTTTTATAATGCATATATATGCTAGCATGTCATATTGCAGTGAATAAATTTGTACAACTAAAAAACAAGAAAATTAATGTTTGGAAATATGTACATTTTAATAAATAAAATCATTATCTGTTACTTGCCGTGAATTCACAACTGTGCTTTTCTGCAGCCAGCACATTAAAAATGCTCCAGAAAACCTAGGCATGGTATGTAGCAAATGATGGAAATCATCCCATGCATATGGCAGGTAATTCCTGCACAGATCAAACTCTTTTATTTAGATGTCTGAACAGACACACATGGCAATGTTCTCTGGAGTGCTGAGAATAATATGGAATATTATGTTTAGAAAAAATTGGGACATGTTGCTTTCTCACTGGTCTGTGTCCACTTGAGTTTATCTGTCAGATACATGAAGGTTGGTGTGGTCAATCTTTCTTGTCTTGCTCAGAAAATCTGCATGCACAGCTTTACTATATCTATATTCCCACATGGTCTTTCCACACCTGGGCTATCAGCTACGTGAAGTCATGATGACCTGAGTGAAGATGTTCCTTTTTCTGTGCCCTTGGCTTAATAGTGGTCATGGCTGAGGAAAGGATGAAGAATTGTGGTCTAATTTTCTCAGACCTCAGTCTCTTGGGCTTCAGTTCTTCCCTTTTACCCTGAATTTAAAAACTTGAAGGGACACCTGCAGAACCAGAGTTTTCTCCCCATTGTTGCTACAGCTATGGAGTTGAGGCAACATTACCTGAAGGCCTAATGTGTAAAGACACTTAACAGGTTGGTGTTTTAACATGTTTATTAGAAAGAAGGGGTGTATGTCCTGGACCTCTCCACTGGTGTGTGCTCCCGCGCGCAAGCTACCAGAAACCTGTCCTTGCCTGCCCACGCTGGCCGACCCAGGCTTGTGCCCAAGTAGGAACTGTTCACCAGTGTGTGCTCCCATGAGCCAGCCACTGGATCCCGGCTCCCGCCTGCCCATGCTGACCGACCCGGACCAGTACCCAGGCAGGAACTATTTGCACTGCCAGTCACTGGAAGCTGGAATCCACCCACCCAAGCTGACAGACCTGGTCCTGCACACAAGCAGGACCTCCCTTTCGGCTTATTCCCCAGCGGTGCCAGCCACAGAACTCCAACCCTGCCTTCTCACACTGACAATCTGAGCCTGCACTCAGTTGCAGCAAGAAGAAGCTGAGCAAAGCAGACAGACCCAGTGAGGTATATCTGGAAGGGATCAAAATCCTACAAATAAAAGCCTAAGTCCCACAGAATTCACAGCAAAATTTTTCAAAAATATAGAGCTTTAATGCTAACTCTTTTTAAACTCTTCAATGAAATTGAAAGAGAAGAAATTTTCCCCAGCTCATTCCTGGAGGCAAGTATTACTCTGATTCCAAAACCAGAGAAAGATCCAACTAAAAGAGAGAGCTACAGGTCAATTTCTCTAATGAATATAGATTCAAAATCCTCAATAAAATACTAGCATGGGCCGGGGATGTAGCTCAGTGGTGCAGCACCTGCCTAGCAAGGGCCCAGAGTTTGATGCCAGGTATAAAAATAAATAATAATAATAATAATAATAATAATAATAATAATAATGATAATAATAATAATAATTAAAAAATACTAGCAAATAGAATGTAGCAAATATAAAGAAGATTATGCAACATGACCCAAGTGGGATTAATTCCAAGAGTGCACGAATCGTTCAACCCATGCAAATCCATAAATGTAATATACACATCAATAGAACCAAGAACAGAAACCACACAATAATCTCAATAGATGCAGAAGATGCATTTGACAAAGTCCAACACTCATTCATCCTAAAAATCCAACAGAGAATTGTAATACTTGATCTATATCTCAACATGATAAAAATCATCTGTGAGAAACCAATAACCAATATCATACTAAATAGGCAAAAACTGAAGGCCATGATTTTAGAATCAGGAACAAGACAAGGACGTCACAGTCTCTATTTCTATTCAATATAGTCCTGGAAACATTAGCTATAGTAATTAGACAAGAGAAAGAAATAAAATCAATAAGAATAGATAAAAAAGAAGTTAAACTATCATTATTTACAGATGACATGATAATCTACAGAACACCACCAAAATCCACCAAGAGTTTTGTAGATTTAATCACCAAATTCAAGGATAGATCAGGATTCAAAGTCAGCACTCAAAAATCTATAGCATTTTATACACAAATAATGAATACAGTGAAAGAGAAATTAGGGAATCCATACCTTTCACAATAACATCAAAAAAATTGGAATACTTAGGAATTAATCTCACAAAGTTTGTAAAAGATTTTTTTTTCAGTGAAAATAATGATACTCTGAGAACAGAGATAAAAAGTATTTGAGAAAACGAAACAATATTCCATGCTCCTGGATATGAAGAACCAAGATTGTGAAAGTGGTCATACTCCCAAATTTGTTACACATATTCTGTGCAATCCTGATTAAAATAACATTAGCATATTTCACAGAGCTAAAGAATACTCTCCTCAAATACATTTGGAACCAGAAGAGATCCTGAATATCAAAGACCACCTTAGGAGACAAAGGAAAGACAGGGATTATCACAATCCTTGACTTGTAATTATTATATAAAGCTACAATGATAAGATCAGCATGGTACTGGCATAGACATAGACCTAAGAATCAATGGAACAAATTAGAAGATGGAGATGCAACTGTAAACACACTCAGCTGCCTTATATTTGACAAAGGGGACAAACATACTCACTGGAAAAAGAATAGTCACTTTGATAAAATGGTGCTGGAAAAACTGGCTTTCCACATGCTGAAGGCTAAAACCAGGCCCGGGCTTATCACCTGCAGAAAGCTACAGTTGAAATAGATCAAAGATTTAAATAATAAAACAGAAACACTCAATTCTCTCAAGGCACATGGAGGTGGAAATATTAGACATATAGTGGTAGATAGAGAGTTCATGAACAAAAACCAAGCTACAAAGGCACTATTTCAAAGAATCAACAACCATGATCTTACCATTTTGAAAAGTTTCTGTACTTCAAAGCAAATCTCAAACAGTAAAAGGAAAACCCACAAACTGAGGAAAAAAAGTTAGAGCCAATTGTTCCTTTGAGAAAGGCCTTCTGTCTAGAACATGGAATAACTAAAAATTCAGGCCCCCAAAATTCAAAGACTCAATCCAAAAATAGTGCCTGAAAGGAGAATACACTTCTCAAAGGAAGAAATACAAATGGCAAGTGAATATATGAAACATGTTCAACATCATGGGTCATTTGAGAAATACAAATTAAAATAACACTGAGATTCCATGTCATCCCTACAATAATTGCTAGTATAAAGAAGTCAGCTGATAACAATTGCTGGAAAGTTTGTGGAGAGAAAAGAACACTTCTGCAATGGTAAGAGTTATAGAATGGTACAATGACTATGAAAATCAGTGTGGAGATGCCTTATAACCTTAGGATTGGAGGTCCCATTCAAGCAGCTATTTTCTGCTAGGTATTTTTCTGAAAGAACTGAAAACCTCATACCACAGCAATATATGTGCCCCCATCTTTATTGCACCACAATTTGTCATAGCTAAATCCTGGAAAAAAACAGAGATGACAAAAACTGAAAAATGGACAAAAATGATATAGTTTAGTATTCAGCTATAAAACAGGTAAATTTGAATCTTTGGTCTGTAAGTAGATAAAACTAAAGAACATACTCTTTAAGTGAAATAAATCAGATGCACATGTGCAAACATTATATTGTCTCCTTAGTGTGAAACTTGAGAGAGAAAAATGGAATCTGAAGGTTACAACAGACACTCGGGAAAGGGAATGAACTTGGTCAAAATCAAAGAATTCCTGAGTGGAGAAGGACAGGAGAGGGAGTAGGGGAAAGAGATTTATCTTTGTATGTAAGTAGGATGGTTTGGACAACTGTATTGTGAAGTTCTACTGGTCTGTGGAAATAAGCAGTTAATTCTTTAAGCTGTTTTTCTTTCTCTTTAAACTGTTTATACCTTTTCTCTTCTAAATTTCTTACTAATTTCTTGCATTTTTTCTTTGTTCTTCCATTTTACATGCATATACATGGTAATATGAATAACTGGGTGGAAGACAACACTATGTATTCCAAAAAATACTATGAAATTCATATTACTTTGTTAAGTAAAATTCTGTATACTGGAGAGATTTTCTGTTTTAACTCTAAATTATACTCTATTTAAAAATTAAAAGAAAATATAAATGGAGTAAAAAATCTAAATATTGAAGCAGAAACACTAAATTTCCTACAAGGGAACATAGGCAGAAATCTTGAAATCATCGGGGCAGGCAAACAGTTCATGGACAAAAATCAAAATGCACGTATAATACTTGAAAGAATCAACAATTGGGAACTCTTTTTGCAGGGAATATTTTGCATGTCGAAAGAAATTACTAACAGAGTGAAAAGATAACCTGAAAATTTCAAAAAAAATCTTAACTAATATGTAATCAGTGTTGTTTCTGCACCTATATTTATAGCAGCACAATCTGTGATAGCCAAATATTGGAAACAACCAAAATGCCCATCAAGGGGCCAGGGAGATAGCTCCGTGGCACAAGTGACTGCCTGGCAAGTGCAAGGTCATGAGTTTGAACCCTGGTCCCACCAAAAAAACAAAAAAACAAAAAAAAAATGCCCATCATCTGAAGAACATTTGAAAAAGATGTGGTATTTTTATACAATGGGGTATTACTCAACGATAAAGAATGAGAAACTAAAAGACTTTATATATAAGTGGATGAATCTTGAACATATACTCATAAGTGAAATAAACCAGAACTACATGCATGCATAAATATTGTATAGTCTCCCTAGTGTAAGAACTCAAAAGAAGAAATATAAATGGAAAGGCATAACACAGCTAAATAGAAATCAATAACTTAAGAATTAAAGGACAAGGAGACAGAAAACAGAAAAGCTAGGAAACATGGCAGGGACAAAACCATTCACTTATATATTTATAGGATGAATTAGACAATATTCCTAAGAATCTCCAATAGGTTTTTGACAATGAGGACAGCAATGTTAAATACTGGAACCATGCTTGGAATGCCTGTCATTCTGTTCTTTCAGATGTGCATGGCTTCTAATGTCATATCAATTATTGCTATACTCTCCCTCAAATAAATGTTTGTTTTAAAGGGGGTAATAAAACAGATTATGAGACAAGGGAAAATGCCTTAAGATTAACCTGCTACAATTTTGTATATGGTTAGATTTCCAAATGCTTATGTAAAAATTTGTAACTTTTTTGTATTTGTTCATTTTGTTTTTTATTTGTTACATGCTATTGGGATTTATTAGAATATTGATGATTGATGGAAAATACTGCTTCCTTGTTAAGTCTAAGGCATTTGATATTCAAAGACAGGGATGTTAAGGTCAGTGCCTATGCTATAGAGTAATAGTATTACTAAACTTCTCTTCTGGAGGGTTAAGAATATAAGTTTACAGACCAAAATTAGAGAAAAAGAAGGGCTTCAAGGACAGCCAATATGATGGTTAGTGAGGACTCAGCACATAAGAGCACCTGTGCTGTAACATCCTATAACTCAATGGTGTCCCAAATTTTCTGTTCAAGCAGATTGTGGGTCCTCAAAGGAAAGGGACTGAAGATGTATAGTGAACCTAAGGAGACTCACCTAGATAGGAAACATTCTCTCAGACTTTCACAGAGAGCAAAATGGTTAAGCAATTGCTGAAGCTCATCCTGAAAGCTGAGACTGACAAAAGTTCTACAAAATACTGTACATGGTTTCATGGTAAATCCTGAGGGGATTTGACTGACCTTGTTAGATACAAAAGTTACATGTTTTGTTATAAAGGTCTCGCTTTAACTTGTCCTTAACCATCCAGCAGAGGAAAATTAACTACAAAAAGTTACCCAGAAGAACAATAGAAATATTTTAATGTAATTCACTCTCATTTGAATCTTTTTGTTAATTTTTTGTACTTAGAATATGAAAAGGGAACATTATACAAATTATTAATTTGTACTAACTACTGGGAATTCTGCTATTAGTTCGTATATGAGCTTTAAGACCGATGAATGAGTAATAGATATATCAGTGAAAATTAAAAACAGAACAGTCAGCATTATGACATCCTGTTAAGTTTCTATCTTTATAGAGAGCTATCATTTTAAATATTTTTCATCACAATCCTCTGTTTATGATTGTTCTGCTATGTATGGCTTAATCATCTCATTTCCAGGTGAAATGAGTTTTTTAATTCATAAAATTCTATATCGTGCCAGTTATAAGACAATCACATTGCTGAATACTGAAGATGCAAATATATGTACACATGATGTTTGTCTGAGTTACAACTATAAATACACATCATTCAGGACATGGTAAAATTCATACAAAAGTGGAGAAAGAGAGAGATAGACAAGGAGACAGAGCCAAAGAAAAAAACAGGAGAAAGAGAGAAATTCCCACAACTTGATTGTCTGGGGAAACTTATCATGGAAATAAGAACTAGAAGCACAGGTGGCATTAGAACACTCCAGGAGAATAAAAAATGGAGAAACAAATGAGATGGTGAAAAGATATGCATTGTCTGTATAACTGAACTACATTTTGGGGACCTGTGTCTCTCCAACTTAGGAGAATGTGCAACTCTTGACTGAATGACTAACCTGTAGGTTTGAATCAACTACCTGTGATGGGAGCTCACAGCTAGTGTTTATGCTGCAGGTGGAAGGACCATGATTGTTTTAGGTTAGGCTGATTCCACAGAGATTCAGAAGAAATATTTGACCCATTAGCATAGTGACTGAAGTCACAGGAAAGAATGATGTGTGGACAAATGATTCATTGAACATCTGTCTCCCCTGAGGACTCTCACTTTCTATTTGTTAGCATTTCTTTCCTAACTAACTTTTGGGGAGCTGGATCACAGAAGTCACCAATCCTCCATCTACACTAATGATCATCTTGGCCTTCATCATCAGAGTTCGCAAAGTGGTCCCGCTGGTCTCCTGAAAATTATAACTGTTTTAATTGATAAACACTTACTTTATCTATCAGTTCCTATTTGAAAAATAGTAACTACCCTTCTCCGCCAGTTTCTGTGTTACTGTTGACTCACATGTATAATATGTTTTCCTCAGAGGATCCTGCAAATTTATATTTTTCTATAAATTTATATTCAGTCTCTATGTTTTGACTATAAACCAGAACTGAAAATATGTGAACCAATAGAAGGGTATAATATAATTATACAAATATAAGTCATTTGATAAACTACCTTTAATGGTGTGTATTTCTAAAAATGTGACTCTAACCACTCTCTTCGCCAATTATGACTTTCCAGATTAAAAAAATATCTAGTAAACAAATTTAAACTATTTAAAATGCAGAACCCATTCTATCACTTTTATTCATCATCTTTGATGTTGAATTACTGTAGTAATTGTAGTTTTAGTAAACATCTGGCTGAGTAAGTTGAACTTCCTGGAAATATGAATTCAATTTGAGAATTACTTTTTTCCTTACATTATCAGGGCATCAACACAGTTGATGTTGCTGAATGGAAGAATATGGAAATCTGCCTTCGGGAAGTGATCTTTGCAAGTGAGACATTACCAGTTTTAACCAATTGGAGGGATTCTAATTGAGGTGACAGTAGTGTTCTGACACAAACTAGATGAGCTATATTAGTATTAATAAAGAAAGGAAGAAACTGACCTTCAAATTGGGTTCACTTTGGACTGCAAGGTAGAACGTCATTCAACTAAATGCTCATTATTCCTGATCTTTAGGTGCAAGATAAGGGTTCCCCAAAGGATACAAAGAATGTTTTCTTAATATCACACATTTACTGCTATGATGTCAAGGTGTTTCCAGCAAAGGCTAGTGGCTAATGTGTACACGAGAGCTATTGCAAATAGAAAGTTGCCACTGGGAATTTGCATAAACCTGAATCTTAAGTAGTTTTTCCTGTGCTAAGCTGCTCTCTAAAAAAAGAAATTTGAAAATGGAGGACAGAGTCTCCATGAGGTATTATACTAAATTAAACTAATTAATCATTAATTTTAGGGGCAGAGATCCAAGATAAATTTCTTATTAGAACAATATGGAACATGGCATTTTCCTCTGTGTATTTAGAATTCTCAAATACAGTCAATCTACAAATGCACTTATGTTCATTATTATATCTATACTGAGTTTAAAGTTTTGGAAACATATAAACCTTTTATACATAAGAGGTAAATTGCTGTACTAATTCTGATTAGATTATTGAATGAATGAAATTTAATTAAAAAGATTTTTTATTGCACTGACTCCCACAAATCAATAACTCATGAAGTGGCTAAGAACTATATCTTATATTCTAACTGGTTAATAGAAGAAGATTTTAATGATAGGATTTTTGTTTACATAGTTACACAATTTTAGATAAAACTTCTTTAAAACAATTTTAAAAATTCCTATAGAAAATATCGCTTGAGTTATATACACATGACACTATACCACTATTTTATGTTAAGAATGATTAATAAATATGAAAGTCAAGTTTCCACATTTGAATCTACATATTACAAAAAAAGTATGCTATTCTGTAGGAATGAGAAAATTTCTATCTCATTTAGGTAATAGGAATTAGCACAGAAGTTATCAGTAGATGAAAGAAAAATCATTTACTGCTTTTGTATTTCATTTTAGGGAAGGGTCTATAGGGTGTTCAAGGTCTCACTCCTAGATTGGAGTCATAGCAATCTGCCTGTTTACAGCCTCCCAAGAGCTGGGATTCCAGATGTGGACCACCATTCCTAGTTTCAATTGTCTCAGCACGCCCCAGGGGCGGGGCAGGCTTGGCAGATACCAGGCCTGGGGATTGAACCTTAGGCCTTTCTGCCTGTTGCAGGTGCTGTAATCCACTGAGCTATTTGGCCAGCCCCTGCTTTATTTATTTATTTATTTATGATACTGGGGATTGAACTCAGGACCCTGCACTTGCCAGGTACACAGTTATTCTACTGAGCTATCTCCCCCACCCTCTTTGTACATTTTAACAATAGAAAATTGGGAAACACAGGATAACAAAACTATTAGCGATAGGAATACCAGTATTAGTGATTAACTTCATTTCCATTGTGGCACTCAGCATGTAACAGAGTGCACACTTAGTAGGACTGCTCCCATGTCCTGGTCTCTCTCTGTAGTATTTTACTTAGTCTATCAGCAGCCTTACTTCTCCCACTGTGCAGATAAGAAAGCTGGAGGCCAGAGAACAGAGCACAGCTCTCTTGACTTAACTACTAAGTGCTATGGAACTGAGCAGCTACTACAATTTCAACTGATATGAAAAGTTACTCTTTTAATCACAAGAAAGCTAAATTTATACAAAGCTTAATACTATTACACATCTCAGAAATATCTCATAAAGACATATTAAAGTGCAAATAAAAATAGTATTTCTATGTTTATAGCAGTGTCATATTTTCTATGTAATGAAATAAAAAATTATTTGCCTTGTGCTGGTGAAGTTGTTATATTAGCTTGTCTCAGATAAATTAGATCAGCAGGTAGATATATACATACAAACATACACACATACATACATTCACAAACACACCTAAATAGACAATAAACAAAAAACTTAACCACTATATAAAAGATGTTCACATTTTGATAGGCACATACAAACTGAGACTTAGGACTCAAAGACACAATTTCCAATTATACTTTTTATTTAGAGGCTAAATATTAATTTCCTCCCAAACAGCATAATGTTGAGTTCTATAAACACATCCCTTGCTTTTTATGCTGTAAATTTTTATGTTAGCATGCTAACAGCCAGGTGCACATCTCAGTAATATTCCTTCAGTGAAACAGGAAGCAATCTTTGTACTTATCTATTGTGTATGATAAAAGGTGAGATGTACAAAAGTAACAAATCAATATTTTCACTAACATCCTGCTCCATCTAACAGTTTTAGAGTATGTATACCTAAGCATCACAAGGGTCACATACTAGCAATTTTTAAAGTTCTTTTTTTTTTCAATTTTTCTGGTAAAAGTAGCTCATTTCACTACAATGGTACATGAAAAACCAGATTTGCAAGTTTTGGAGGAGACAAAAAATGAACCATCAGATTATGTATGCACGGATAATAGAGGCGACCCATTATGGTAAAATTACAAGTTTTCACAGCATAAAAATAATGTGGGCAGATGAAGATGATGATGACTTTGTGGCCATATAGACCAAGGTTCCTATAACTGAAAAGCAGCAAGAATTGACTGATATAGACATAGCAATTGCAGCCCTTCTTGATTGAGATGACAAAGAAAACAGAAATGGAAATAGAAATTTGACTAGTTGGTATGTTGAAAAATGAT
Source organism: Myocastor coypus (assembly GCA_004027025.1). NCBI lineage: Eukaryota > Metazoa > Chordata > Mammalia > Rodentia > Myocastoridae > Myocastor > Myocastor coypus. The sequence continues at coordinate 50,402 of PVJA010006462.1, forward strand.
TATGCAAACAAATAGATGAAAGAATGTTAGAACTAGGTCTGTAAGTAAAGTGAAGGTCTTTGCAGGGATGAAAGATTTGACAGAACGTCAGCACTGTCATATAATGTAGGAAATTGTAAGAGATGAAGTGCTACAAGATGCTGTGAAATACACAAAGGCTGAAATACAAAGAAGCATTTTGTCTGTACCAATAACCATACACAAAATGCATCTGTAATGAAACATCACTAGCTTCAAGGAAAGCACTAATATGTCTGCTATTCTTAGTAAGGATTTCTCATGGGAATTGTAGGAATATAGAAGACTTATAAAAGAGCTATGTGTCAGAATGTGGCCTAAAAATATCCCTTTGGAGATGTAAAGAATTATGATGCTTTTAATTTAAATATTTGTCCTGTAATTCAGCCATTTCATCTTCACTCATAAAGTAATAAATAGAATGGTTTTGTGAGCAGGCTTGCTGCTCTCATTTCCTAACCCCATCAGAAGGTGACATCAGACAATTGGTTTACCTATTTCCAATTTGCTAATAACCCAAGTTGAGCACCATAGGAACTATACTCAAGAAGAAAGCAAAACTTCTACATGAAATGCAACAATTTACGAACAGAGAATTATCTAATGCTGTCTCTAGATTTCAGAAGGATTTACACTGGCTTCTTATATGGCAAAGAAAAAACATTATGGTTGATGTCAATATTGTACCATTTTTAAATATTGATAAAGAAATCTTGAAAAAAACAGAACCTTGTTATGGAAACTTTCAGCAACAAAACCTGGGCTGGTCAAATAGCTCAGCAAATTAAAGCACCTGCAAGTAGGTGCAGGGGTCAGGTGTTGGAACCCCAGGCTTGCAGTGCTGGCCCTGACCCAAGGGTGTGCTGAGATGACAATAGCAAATGGGCACATCTGTAATCCCAGCTCTTGGGAGGCTGTAAACAGGCAGATCACTACAGTCTGATGTAGTAGTGAGACCCTGGACACCCTATAGAACCCTCCCTAAAACATAAACAAGTAAACAAAAAATGGCCTGTTACACAAGAAAGGAAAGCAAAGTGCCTGTGCTGTCAGGCAAAGTGAGATATGTGCATCAAACATGATGTTGTCATGTGTGAAGACTGCCTTTCATATGACTGAGGCTGGAAACAGAGGTTATTTCTGTCATACACTTGTTTGTGTTTACATTGTAACTCACTTGTTTTTTTATTTCCGTAATTATCTCTTAGGTTTTATAAGCAACTATACAACTAATATGAAAATGATGTTTATTCTAAATGCAAAATACCCCTGAGTATTTAATATTTTGCTTTATTGATATGTTATGTTCATGTGAATTACACATTGCATAATGTAGTAAGAACCTGACAAAACAGCAAGATCAGTAAGATGTTAACTATGTAATAAGAAAGGTCCAGGAAGTCAAAACTCATGTGCTGTCAATGTAATTAATATAGCATACAGGAAATGTAATGCTGTCATGTGTGAAGACTGCCTTATGCGAAATATTTGAATTAAAGATATATTTATCTTTAATTATGCATGATATTGGCATTTTCATTTGTAGTTCATACAGGCATTTATTTCTACTGTTCTTTTTTTAGACTTTGTATATCTAAAACCATTCTGTTGAAAGTTTTGATCCTTCTTTTTTTTTTTTTTTTGTCTTTTGGAGACAGGGTCTCGCTATGCAGTTCAGGCTGGCCTTGAGCTCACTTTTGTAGCCCAGGCTGGTCTCGAACTCGCATCGATCCTCCTGCCTCAGCCTCCCGAGTGCTGGGATTACAGGTGTGCGCCACCATGCCCGGCTTGATCCTTCTTTATAAGCAATATGTTTTTGATCTTACACAGTCATAGTTCCATAAAAAGAAACTCATAAAATTAAAATTAATAGTTTAGCAATAGAAATATTCTAAAGTTTAATTGTGAGTTTCATACATTCATGTTCATTACTTTATTACTTATTACTTTATAGTAATAAATGTATTATGTACCTCAGGCTAAAATCAGGAGAACTTACTAACACCAAGTAAATAAACTATTGTTTCTGACATGGGATACAGAAGACATAAGCCTTATAAGTAGCAAAGTTTTCATGATGTCTTTAATGAAAATCCACCTGGTGATGGATTGTAACTGAATTTTTGAGAATGGCTACACACAGAAAAAGCTAACTGTTTCATTAACTTTTGATATTACAAGCCCAAAATTGTACCCTCATTGTCCACTCCATATATATATGACACACTGAAGGAACACAGCACTTATGAAGAAGTATGATGACAGTCTGTACACACCTTGAAAATTCCTAAAATTCTCCTTTCATGTCACCCAATTAACAAGCAGCTCCCTCCCTGGAAATTCTCTGGCTACCAACTTATAGACAACGAAAGTGTGTGCTGACAGCCTCTGGACCCTTTGCCCATTGCCCATACAGCATGCTTGTTTGCTTTATTTTTTTTTTTTTTTTCTAAGAAGCCAGTGCTACATATTTGGCTTCCATACACATGGGGCAGTGAGCCCTTGGTCAGTATCACTTTTCAATGGCTCCAGGTCTATTTGTTTGCCTAGTATAAATTTTATGCCCACATGATGTTGAGCACAGTGCCTTTGTTGAAATTCACCAGGAATGAGAGATCTGGGAAAAGAATGTCACATTAAGACAAAGATTTAATTTGACCAATGTCTCTTTCTAAAAACTTCCACAGTGTATCAGGACCCTTCTATGTTCTAGATTATTTTCTAAGTATGGGCAATGTAGTAACATTGTTTCTATTTTAAAGAAAAATATTAGATCAAGCAACATCCTGATGCAAAATCATTTCAAGTGTAATGTAAAAGAGTTAGTACAGGAATCTCTGTAGGGTACTAAGAAAGTGAAGAGGAAGCACTCTACCACGTAAACCCATAAGGCTAGCAGAAGGCTGGGTGAACTTTCAGAGTTGACTGTGAAAAGCAATGAGATTTCTCCATGTCAGAGGAGATCATTTCTCCAAATGCCATGAATAATGGCGCTATTTTAATGAAATCCTATGGGAGGGATAATTGTGATTATAAGGCGGAAACTGGGATTAGCATTTCAAGGAAAAGCATTACATTTTCATGACAACCATACCTCCTCATATTTCTCAAGAACTGACGGTGGTCCCTACACAAGGAATTGTTACACAGCTGCCAGACTTCCAATTTGATTGATTGGATATGGCAATTTTCTGCCTATTTCTGATAAGATTTTTAAAAATAAACTTCTCATATTGTTATAATAGTCATTTTAATATATGGGGTTGATCTTCTCCTCCCTTGTTGTATTATTGTTTATTCCATGGTGGCTGGCATGCTCTCCTGGGACCCTTGCTACTATACTGTGATAATGCACTACTGAGTACAGTAATTTACTCTCCTAACGAATACCATAGACCTGATGCGAAGTGCAAGAAAACATGGCTAGCAGCTGTTATAATGTCTTCATTAAGATGCAAGTATGGAAGAAATTGCACAAGTGAAAAGTAAAATTATTCAAAATTATGGAACAAAGACAAAAGATCAATTTATGCAAAGCAACAAGCCTGCCTCAGTAGAACACTGATTTGTAAAACAAAGAGAAATACAAATTTCTTCTTGGTAGTAGTTCCATTATTTATCTATTTCAGCTATTCCTTTATTTAAATTATACCAACCTAGGTAAGTATTTGCTTTTGATATTTAACAGTTAATTTCTATTGGTGCCCAGGCTTTTTAAAAATTACTTCACCTTTCCCATCTCCTCTGTTTCCTTGAAAAATTCTTCTGAATTACAGGGACTCGTAATTCAAGAAACTTTCAGCCCAAAATTTTTTCAGTGTTCATCATTGTGTCTTTTCGTGCCCCCTAAATCCAGGACTAATCATGCTTGTAGCAGGAATCCATTTCATTCCTTCCCTGAATACCAATCTCTCTCTCTTCACTGGAGTCAAATCCTCCACAACGAATCAACCTTTTACTCCATGCCACTATAAATTGATGCCTTCCCTGTCTTGCTCACTGCCATCAGGCAGAACTAAAACACGAGCCACATTGGGAATGTTTAATATTCTAGCCATCACTTTGAAAAGGTAAAAATAAACTTGTCAAAATTGATTTTAATACTTAAATAAATATAGAGCCAATATATAAAATAACATCGTTTTAATGGATAATTAATATTAAAAAAATTGAGATTTTTCACCATCTTTTCTAAAGTAAGTCCTTTATATCCACTCAGTACTTTGTCTTCATTGCACATCTGGGTTCATATTTACTACATTTAAGTCCTTAATGACAGCATACAAGGAGATGGTGCTTTGTTGGAAGAGGGCGTTTACATGAAATTATCAGTACACAATATCCTATATTTCATCTTACGTTCTACAAAAAGAGTTTTAAGTATATAATTTAAGATTAACCAGCACATAATCATATATTCTACATGTATGCTTTTATTTATTTATATGAATGTGTACCTAGGTATGTTCTAACCAACTTAATATAGGATAAAAACAATGACAGCAAACAAAAGAAAACAAAACAAAAATTCAAAGTATCATTAATATAAAAAAGTATTTCTTACAGAACAACAAGATAAAACTTTTTATGATGAAGTATCAACTTTCTCAGAATGTTTTAATTACAAGTTAATTATGTAACATTCATTTGTGGGTCGAGTGATACCAGGTAGCATGCGCTTCTGCTTGAACAACAAAACCTTTCTAACCATAAATCTCTATTTTTCACTCCTCTTCTCTCTAACTCTCTGCCACTATCGACTACATTATTTCTGTTTTTCACCAGCAACAGTGTGGGACCAGAAGATAAGGAAGATGAATTTGTAATTAAATCTTCTGTGAAATGGATAGCCACTTCTATGACAGAGTGGGAGAGAGCAACGTCTGTACAGGGTTGCTCACGGCCATCAAAATAGATATTTGCTTCAACTCAAATTCTCTGGTAATTACTTCTTAAATGCTTGTAATTGTTTTAAAGCAGCTCTGCCATTCATTCACAGGCACTCTCTAATAACTGTGCAGGATGCATCAACACCAGAGTTCTGCCCAAACCAGCTGAGGAGACGTTTTTATGAGATAAATCTGGAGGCTATTTCTGCAAGACTCTGAAGCAACAAATCTGTCACTCCCACTGACCATGGGAGTCAGTGGGGAAAGATGTCAGTTAAATTGATTGTTTGACTGGATGGAGTGAACATTCATGGGCATAATTGTCACTTCACCTGGGATGCGACTGACAGAATTGGCAAGACGGATACTGTAAGTAAAATGGAAAAAAGAACCAATTATATGGGTGGCTTAAATTTATAAATGGGTTTGTCTGAAATACTGGATTAAGTGGGTTAGTGTCCCCACTTAGTTTTCTGTCTAAAGACCCGGCCTCCTGTTGATGGGTAGTGAAAGCAGTCAGAAAGCCATGAGCATAGCAGAACAGGAGTCAAAAATCAATAAATGATCAGATATAAAAATATAGCATCAGAGAAAATGCGAATTGGCCAGAATCTCTTAAAGATACCATTGCTAAAAATGAGGTGTTTTCCAAACGTAGTCCTCCTTTTCTTCTTCTTCTTCTTCTTCTTCTTCTTCTTCTTCTTCTTCTTCTTCTTCTTCTTCTTCTTCTTCTTCTTCTTCTTCTTCTTCTTTCTTTCTTTCTTTCTCTCCTTTCTTTCTTCCTTTCTTTCTCTTTCTTTCATCATTTCTTGGTTGGGGAGATAGCTCAGCAGAAAAAAATGCCTCCCTGGCAAGCGAGGTCCAGAGTTTGATCCTAGGACTGCATGCCATGCCAGCCTTATGCCTTGAAAGCACCAAATGGGTCCTGGTGGCACAGGCCAAAATCCCAACGCTGGGCAGGCTGAAACAGGAGGAACACTAGGAGTCTGAATTGCATAGCCATACCTTGTATCAATAAAACAAAATAAAATAATGTCTCAGTTACTCTTATTTCCTTCCTGGGACAAATACCAGTCTCTTAAAATGAGGAAAGGAAACAGTTATTTAGCTCACAGCTACTTCAGGTTTTGGTCCATACTCAGGTGACTCCAAGGAGGGTGAGCACAAGCCAGAGAGCAACCTTTCCAGAAGGTATAAAAAGTTGGAGAGCGAGGGACGGGCAGCTGCTCAGGCAGCCAGCTTCTCTGCCTTCCTTAAGCTGTAAAGCAAGTTTCCAGCCCCCGGGCCAGTGCAGCATCCACACCTATAATAATGAATCGCAAATTCCAGAAGCTACCCCAGGACTGCCTGAGGCTTTGAGGGGGACAGCTAGACACAAACCATAGCAAATAATAAAAATTTAAAAAGATAATTTCTTGATCTACCTAAACCATCTATAAGAATACATAAAGGAGACAATGCAGACATAACTACTAAGTTATACTACAGTAATTACTGCTTATTGATGTTTTAATTTTATTTTGATCAGCTGTCAGGAAATAATTTTAAAGAGTAGTTCACTAAATGCTCATAGTTACATATTCTTTAAATAATTACTTACAGTTGTATCCTGGATACAACTTTTTGATCTTCCTGTTTATATCAATCTATGAGCTTTCCCTTATCCCTGAATGTGTATATTACACAATAATATAACCATTTTACACATATTTTATTTAAGTGAAAGGAAGCCAAGTACACTTTATAGTTATTGGATCTGTTTGCATTTTTCAAAGTACTTCTCTTCAGGGTTGTATCGTTCACACCTCCCCCAAATTCACCTCATACAGATTCTTCGGTTCTATTACACATAAATGGCCTTCCATGGAAACAAATTCCACACTGTAGGTAAACACAGCTTACTGTCAGACTAGTTCCACGAAATGGCCAACTGTATCCAAGGACAGAAAAACCGTGGCTGAATACCTCTCATCCTGGTCTTGTAAATGTATAACATTACTAATGTCCTATCAGGGAAGATAAGGAATTCTCTGAATTGGAACAAAGAGAGACTGAGGCTTTTATGACCTTTGCCAGGGGTGAATTTTAAGGAGGATGTTTAGATTTACCCAAGGAGCTAATGGGGACCTTCCCTGAGGTGGCAGCACACCTCCCTGAGGTGGGAGGCAATTGTACCCTGGGCTGAGTTGGAGAAGTAGGGGGGGTGGTCTTTGGGAAGATAAACTTTTTTTTTTTTTTTTTTTTTTTTGTGGGACCAAGGTTCAAACTTATGACCTTGCACTTTCCAGGCAGGCACTTGTGCCATGGAGCTATCTCCCTGGCCCCAATAAACTGTTGTTTTAAGGGCTTCAGCCATATTAGATGACCACCATAATGATTCAGCAATTCATACTAGGGCCCAAACCTATCAGTTAATTTGCTAGTCTTCACCTGAAAATCTGTGTCATGGGAACTTTCCAGAACATGCTGAGAGATGGCTGCTCAACCAGCTCCTGGCTACGTGTTCCCTTCTGCCTATCCCACAGCGGCCCAACCTACTCACCGCCTGTAAGAAATGGTGTAAGAAATGACTTTTTACATTTTGAGCTGCTGAACCCAGTGCTACCCAAGAAGAACTACAAAAGGCTTAAAGGAAACTGGCTTTGAAGTGCCATCCTGATAAGAATCCAAATGAAGGTAAAAAGTTTAAACATTTATCAGGCTTATGAAGATCTTTCTGATGACAAGAAAAAGGAATTCTATGACAAAGGATGAGTACAGGCAATTAAGCAGGTGGTGCTTTGGGCTTCCCTGTGGATATGTTTGATATGCTTTTAGGAGGAGGGGGAATGATACAGAGAGAAAGAAGAGGTAAAAATGTGGTATATCAGCCCTCAGTTACCTAGATAGGACTTGCAATGGTTCAGCAAACTCTGTGTTCATGGAGTGCCAGGGCCATGGAGAACACATCAGCCTAAAGACAGATGTTAGAGGAGCACTGAATGGAAGATAGTTAGAGAAAAGAATATTCTAGAAGTTCATATTGACAAAGACATGAAAGATGGTCCTCAGATAACATTCCATAGTGAAGGACACCAAGAAGTAGGGCTGGAGCCAGGAGGTATTATCATTGTGTTAAATCAGAGACCAGACTGTTTTTATGTGAGAGATCCTTTCATATGTATGGATGTACAGCTAGTGGAAGCATTATGTGGCTTCCTAAAGCCAATATCCACTCTTGACAACTGAACAATAGCCATCACATTTCATCCAAGTCAAATTGTCAAGCACGGAGACATTAAGAGTGAGATAAATGAACGCATTCCATATAAAGAAGATCATCTAATCATCAAATTTAAGGTAAACTTCCCTGAAAGCAGGTTTATACCTCCTCTGATACTCTAATTTCTGGAAAAAAACTCTTATCTGAGAGGAAGGGAATAGAAGAGACCTACGAAGTGGGTCAGATAGAACTGGTGGACATTGATCCAAATCAGGAAAGAGGGCGCCATTATGATGGAGAAGCCCATGAGGATGACAAATATCATCCCAGGGGTGGGGCTCAGCATCAGACCTCTGGCGGGACCAGTGAACAGCGCTCACTACTTGCATGCAGTGTGCAGTAGTGACTGCACCAAGGACTGGAATCATCATATACTCAGTACTCACTATTATTTTTGTTTCAACATTCAATTATAGTCGTGTTTTAAAAGTTAAATGAAGAATAAACACACAGATACAAAAGTTCCAACTTTGCCCTGTATGTATGGCTTCAGCATATAAGAAAAATTTCATGCCTGTAAAAAGTACCTAACCCTGGTATCTGTTAGTCCAGGACTTGTAACTGATTTTAGTTTTATACATGGACAAGCTTAGACTGGAATGCTAGATTTATGTGTTGACTTCAGTGTATGATCCTTCATTGTTAAGCTATGGATTAAAACTGTATTTAAACTGGCAATCAGAAAAATGAAACAGTCTGTAGAAGTATTTGACTCTCTCTAGTTATTTGTATTAAGTAGGACTCATTGTGATGCTTATGCCATTCTACTGCCTCAACTATTACTTAAAAGTGACATAAAATATCATTTAGCTTATGATATCAGTGATAGAAATGATACCTTTCTAAAGAAGGGGTTTATCATAATGCTGCCGCTTCATAAGGGCCTGCAATTCTAGGATTGTAGTCCTTTCTGCTGTGCCATATATATATATATATATATATATGTATATATATATATATATATAATGTAAATATTTATAAATTATTTATATTATATAAATTATATATTATATAAATATATATAAATTATGTAAATTCTAGGATCACTATAAGATCAAATGGTAATAAAGTCAAGTTGCAACTACCCAGTTATTAGCACTCAGGTGAAGCTCATTACATTTTTAATTATTGATATGGTTGTCATGCATTTCATTTTAACTAAAAATAAGCCTTCACAAAGTAAAGACTACAAGATAATGATCTGTTTGTACCATATGCAGTGTCTCTAGTAGAAATCCATTGAATGTTTCCTCTGGCTAGAAATTGTTTCCTTTTGTTTCACATAAGGGCAAATCCCAACCTTCTTCAAAAGTCACTATTGTCCCTCTTTGCATGGAGTTCCCTTTGATTTATTTGTTAAAACAGATACTTTACCTGACATTTCTATGGTGGCTTTTATAATTGCCCAATGGAAATATTATGAATCTTTTAAGGTTAATAAAGCTTTGCCACAAAATATTTAACAATACTACAGTAATTTAGTAACATTATAAAGCTATTTCATATATATATATATATATGTATATATATACTCCACATACAGTTTGCTAAGTAACACATCATTTTATTTTTACCGGATATTAAATGATTTATTCTTAACATAGCCTTGTGATCTAAGCATAATTATTTACTGCATTTAGAGATGAAAAAAATTGAGGCTCAGAATGGTTTGATGAATGAAGGCTGAATGAAGTTTACACTAAGCAATGGAGCTGATCTCCATGGTTTAGACCAGGTAGTGATGTTCCTAATCTTTTCACTGTAGAGTATCTCTGCCCTTTAGTAACCATCCTATAGAATCCCTTACACCCTATACCACACACATAAAAGAAAAAAGAAAAAAGAATCACAGACTGTGATTGCAATAATATTTTCTTTTCAGAACTGAGGATCAAACTCAGGACCTTGCTTTTACCAGGCAGGCATCTGTGCCCCTAAGCTCTCTCTCCAGCCCCTGAAATAATAAATTAAAGGAGGATTTATGCATGCGTGGTTAGAGTAAGACTTAGAGGCTTAAATGTTTTATCATAGCTTATTTCAAATTTATTCTAACATACATAGAATCTTATGATCATTTCTCTATAAACAGAAAGTTCAGTTTCTCAAAATGTTGAGGTCAGGAGCCAGTGTTCCAGGAAAGTCTGGCTTGTTTTATAATACTGTGTTTGAGTCGAGAATGATGTACCTTATAAGACATGACATATACTACTTGATTTTGCCTTTAAAAAGCTAAGATTAAAACAGTTTTGGCAAGAATTATTAATTAATTAAATTTCATTGTTATTCACATAATTTTATAACATATCTCAGAACAGGAGTAGAAATTCTATGAAACAATTAAAATAGACTAGCTCTGCAGCTGTCATAGATTACAGAATTTAGATTTTGATTACAAAAGAAGATCAGACAAGAAGAGAGTGACCATGCAGAAGAGAAGAGTCTTAAGTGATATCTTAAGAACATGTCACGCTGAGCAGAAAGACCGGAAGGAAACAAGGAAACAAGTGGCGAGTTCACTTGACAGGTTTCCAACAGGAAACGAAAGTACTCTTCAAGGTGGATTCTGCGTTGGCAGTTGCAGGTGTTTGAGCCTATGTCTGACAGCTTTCCAGTTGCCAGAGTGTTTTCAGGACATATTTCACTGATGTCTCCAGAAACAGTTTCAAAAACGTTGTCTATCATCACTGACATTAATTATAACAACAATTCTTCCTAAAGCTGATATTTTGAACCCTAGTCACTACAAAAGCATTTTTCTATCATTTTGAAATAGTGCCAGATTTTCTTTCTCTAAAACGAAGATTTCTTTAAAGCAGACATTAAATGCACACAGATGGTGCAGTCAGGTTCCACACTGCTTGTTAACTATATGGCCATTTTTAAATTTTCTAACCATCTAGGCAGCAAAAGTAAAGAAAGAAACAGCTGATCAATAGTGACATAGTTTCACACGAAGTTAAGTAGGGAAAAAAATGGACTTAAGCCTCACTAAGACATTTCTGCTAGACATAGAGAAAAATTTCTTGATGGCCAGAGAAATTAGACACTAAAACATATCAATGTCACAGGTAGTGGGATCTCTTTTTGAGAAAATCACTGAACACTGAACAGAGCATGCATTAAGGAATTTGTGCACTGACTTCTTTGCCTCAGAAGCCAGGCTTCTTACAGTATAACTTTCTGGAATACAAATAAATCCAGCATTTTGTCCAATAAAATATGTACTAATTTGCTTGTTATGGGATCTTCAGTGTTCTTACTTTTAAATAAGAGTAACTGCTGTATTTTTTCACTTTTAGGGAAATTCATTCCTCTGTGAAGTTATAGATAGAAGTATTATAAACGCCTTTACTATGATACATATAAAAGTATCTTTAAAATTTTTAAATTAATAAAGTACATATTATGTAATATATTAAAACATTTAAGTAATTTGTAATAGTCATAAATTCCAAGAGTCTTTGACCCTTCATTTGCATATGACCCGACTAAATGAACATTTGGGAATTACGTACTTAACTGGAAAAGGTTTAGTAAAATAATAATATAGATCTGATTGCTTTAAAGTTTATTTTATGTAGAAATTCATGTTATAATTAGTATGGGTCAAAATGTTTTGGTATCAGTAACTATTATTTGATTCAACTTAATGCAACCTAATAGAAAAGACACAAATAAAATAAAACAAATGTACACAGAACAGTTACCATGATAGAGGAGAGTACTTGAATATTTGTCCTGCTGAATACTAGAGACTAGGATGCTCATAAGTTCTCAGAAGAGGTAGAAGGATGTCACCCACAGCAGCCTGCATAATAAGTGCTCATTGATCTGAGTTGAATGGAATTGTTTGTGCAACTGTGCTAGGAAACAAGTCTCATTTTCTTTTTTGAGCCCTTGTTTATCTCTGATCATGGGCAATATACCCACAAAAGCTATTTGCACCAATGAATTCTTCAATGAAATATTTTCATGACAGACACTTGAGTTAAACGCCTTAAGGAGGATGACAAAAGCATGAAGTCTGATTTCTGTCCCCGAAGTCGTTATAATTTCATTCACTAAATAGGACTGTATACCTAGAAACACGTAAATTCTATTTAGCTCTGTGATTGAGAGGATGATACCATAGTTTAGCAGGGAGAGGAATCATTGTAAGCTAATGTGAGCAGGAGACTTCCCAGAACTGTAACTTATCTAAGTCTTGAGAAATACACATTCCTGTAATTGACAGAACAAGAGTAGCGATGCATGCCACCACTGAATGACTACAAAATCTGCCAAAATACTAAACTTCACCATTAAAGTTTTATTTCTAAGAAGTGATGATATAGTTGTGCTTTCTTCTATGCACATTTCCATAGAGTGTTCATTCATCAAGCTGTCATCCAATAAAATGTAGACTACATTCAGTCACACTTCTCTTTAGCTCTTCTATTTTTTTAATGTGTTTAATACAGGGTCTACAGAGTCTCACTACAAAGATCAAACTCATAGTGATTCTCCCAAGCACTAGGATTACAGATTTGTGTCACCACACCCAGTCTTAATCACTATCTCAGCGTGCCCTGGGAGTCGGGGGAGAGCGTCTGGCACAGCATGCTGGGGATCAAGCCTGAGTCCCTGCGTCTTGCCTAAGCAGGCACTTTAATCTGCTGAGCTATCTGGCCAGCCTTCAGTCACATTTTTCCAGTGAATTTAATTCTTACAGTGGCATGCATCCTGTAAAAGTTCAGTCTTCTACAGAATTAGCATGTGATGCTATTATAATGAGAAACTGTATTGGGACTCCCAAAAATGTTTGGATCAATAACGAAGGCAAAATAGTAGAGTAAGGATTATAAAACACATTACCAACCAGTAAAGAAACATGAATGACTAATTAGGACAAGGATCACAAATTTGTACATGTCTGTTCCAGCCGTATAGTTGATACAAAGAATGTGGGTGAATTGCTAGTGACCATGATCTCTTAGGGAATCCCTTCTTAATTATACCACATTGAAATTAGCCAGTACCCTCCTGAGAGTTAAAGAAATATTCCATTGTAAGGTGGGATGAAATACCAGATTTAAAATATAAAAATAAAATATCTTGGGCAAGCAAGATAGCTCAGCGACTGAGTGAATGCTTGGGCAAGTTCAGGGACAAGGGTTCAGTCCTCTGCACCACATGCTGCACTGGTCCCACCCCCAGGGTGCACTGAACCAGACTCCGAGTCCTAGAGTGGTGGTGTACACCTGTAAGTCCAGCACTGGGGAGGCTGAGATAGGAGGATCACTGTGAGTCTGAGCAGCATACTGAGACCCTGCATCAAATACACAAAGTAAATAAATTAATTAATTAATTAAGGAAATGCAAAGATTAAACAATTGCAGATAGTAGCTATATTTCAGACCATGCTTTCTACTCTAGCATGTATGTTTGAAATCCTATTTAACTTACGTAATGATGCACAAGTGAGTTATGACAGCATGATCCTCATGGGAGCTCCATTTACAAGTGTATCTCATTGACTGAATTCCATTCCAATATCTAAATATATATATAATGATTACTTCTGATTTGATTGCTTAGTTTATTTCTACTTTGGTGGTTTACATATATTCTTTCCAATCAGATATTTCTTTCTTTATCTTTTCTTTCTTTCTCTCCATCTCTTTCTTCCTTTTTTCTTTCTATTCTCAAGCTGTTCACTTCTGAGCTACTTTAAAAAGTGTGGCTGAATAATATATTTGTATTTGTGTGTATTATTATGATAAACTATTTTGCATGCTAACATCATTGATATTCAAAGTATTGCTGCTGTTCTTTGTAACTCCTCAAGTTTCTGAATGTTTTCAGTGTATTCAAGGTGGAGAACAGAGACGAGGTTCTGGAAATTGAAATTGTGGTAGAGAATAAAGAATCTCGAGGGATAGTTGAGTATCACTGAATGGAAATCACTTTATTTAAAAATATTAGCATTCTTGAGACTGAGTTTATGAAAACACGGATAATTAATAGTCTTACATATTTGCATGGTGCTTCAGCTTTCTTTCTTTTTTCTTTCTTTCCTTCCTTTTTTTTTTTTTTGTAGAATGCGGATCGATATATTTCATTTTTTAAAAATATAATAATGCCTTTATTCTTTCCACACTTCCATAAAGTGTCTATTAACTAATTTCATTTACTTGTTTTATGATTCAGTCTTTTACTGGGTGTGTCTAATTTTGTTCAGTCTGTATATATTCCAGGTATTAGTCCTATCTCAGAAAAATAACTGGTAAAAACTTGTTTTCTAGGGTGTCTATTTTCTCTGTTGCTTATTTCTTTTTCTATGCTACAGGTTTTTCATAGGTCAGGATTCAAAGTTTCTCAGGCACCTTGCCTCAAACACTCTCCCTCTTGGTTCCACAGCCACCCTGTGCCCAAACTCTCTCCCCCTTGCTCCATGCAGAGCCAAGTGCCAAACCACAAAACAGTTCCACCTGGCTTTGGCCTGGGCAAGCAATCACAGAAACTCTCCTTTGTTAGTGTTGAAAGTCTCCTACAGACCAGGTAGCCCTGCCAAGGTTAGCTCTCCCACAGCTGTTCCAAACAGTGATCATCTTCTCTAAAAGATCTTATAAAGTCTCCTGTCTCCCCTTTATTGGCAACTGTCTTAGTCCACTGGACAATCAGCCTGGTTGATGCTCCTAATAAATCTACTTGTGTCAGAATGCCTGGTCTGGTAGATTGTGTGGATTCATACCTCACACTTTTTGTTTTGCTCCTATTTGTTGATTCTTGATAAGATTAACTATGAAACCAAGGTTATCTTCATAATTATGCCTCAAGTTGTGTGTAGAGCAGTGGCACTGTCTTCATACTTGGGTCCTTATTGATGTTCTAAGCTATCAGATATGTATTATAGGTCATTTTTTCATTTAAAGAAAATTAAAGCAAAAACAATGTAAGTTTTCCAGAAGGAACATAGGGTGAATCAGAAAATAGCACCTTGGAGCCAGGCGTGGTGGTGCACACCTGTAATCCCAGCACTCGGGAGGCTGAGGCAGGAGGATTGGTGCGAGTTTGAGACCAGCCTGGGCTACAAAAGTGAGCTCAAGGTCAGCCTCAACTGCATAGCAAGACCCTGTCTCAAAAAGACAAAAAAAAAAAAAAATAGCACCTTGGTCAGAGATATAGTTCAGCAAGCTCATCGGTACAGCAACACAGTGCTGGCCTGGCAAGCACAAGATCCTAAATTTGATGCTCAGTACGAAAAAAAAATGAGGAAAAGAAAGGAGAATAAAGAAAAGGAAAAAAAAGAAATCAGTACCTTATGCATAAGGCTGTTTCCTATTATTTTCATGCATGAAACAGTACTTTTTAGAACAAAGGAATCATAGTAAACATGAAACTATCAACAGGAATACTTATATTAATTATTCCAGTTCATTTTGTAGAAATCAAAAGAACTGGCTACATAAACGCAAATATAAAGCCGGGCGTGGTGGCTCACGCCTGTAATCCCAGCACTCGGGAGGCTGAGGCAGAAGGATCGGTGCGAGTTCAAGACCAGCCTGGGCTACAAAAGTGAGCTCAAGGCCAGCCTGAACTGCATAGTGAGACTCTGTCTCAAAAAGACAAAAAAAAAAAAAAAAAAGCAAATATATTCAGTGTTGATTTTTTGTACCTGTATGAATTGCACATGCTATAAGCAATAAGCAGAAATTTCAGAGTGCAGGAGGATGCCATAATTCTTAAAATATCCACCATAAAATAACAAGTATCTTTCTTAAATCTCTTAATGGTTATCATCAACAAAGAAGTTTACTATGCATTTACTGTCAGAAAATTATCTTTGGTTAACAATAGCATATTAAATATGTGTATTTCTGAAAAACATTGACTCTCTGTGTCAATGTGAGATGATAAGATATACTAATTTGCACCTTGTTCTCTTCAGAACATGATCGGGAGTCTGGATTTGGAAATGCATTAATTCATTTACTCAACTCACAGTATTTATTCACCATATTGTGGGCACCATATGTCATTTTAAAATGTTTGGTCAGCCAGGTCAGGACCTTTAAAATCTTATTTCAGTAAAGTTATTTCATAGAATAAATTTGTTCACTGTTATCTGCTGGAGAGTGTTTGCCAGTAATATCAGTGCTTATCAAGTTACTGCTTAAACTTTCATATCAGCACAGCAATATCTGATAGAAGGTAATGACGTGATGACCTTTCTCTGTTCAGATTTCCTGAGGCTCTCTGCTGAAATGAATTGTAGCTTGGATACACCTTTCCCATAGGCAGAAAACAACCTTAGAAGCAGATCTAAGTCTTTGAAGGCATGAAAAGAAAAATAACTTAGAAACAGAGGTCAAAGAATGAATGGAAAATCATGAGAAAGACCCGGCAGAGTTGCAAAATATGCAGTCAACTTCTGATTCTATAAGGCCTGACCTCTGCTTGGAGAGGTTTTTGAGGCTTGAGGTTTATCTAACACACATACAAAAGCTAAGAACCATTTTCCAAACAACATCTTACAATAATTGTCAAAATTTAGAGTTCTAGGAAAAATCTGAGCATTTCACTTTCAAATGTTCCCTCCTCTTCTAGTAGCTATCACTTTTCTCTTTCTCTTTTTCTTTTATCTCCAAATACATTGTTTTCTCTTAGCTTAAAAAAAATTGTAGGAGGATTTATGGTGTTGCCATATAAGCAATTGCTCAAATCCTATTCACACACAAAGATGAGAAGATTTATAGCATGTTCTGCTCATCTCAGAAGGACAAATGAGTAATGCACTAGTTCTCAAAATTTAAAATGCATCAGAATCAGAGGACTTCTTAAAAATGCAGATTTCTGGATCCTCATCTCTGAATCTGTGATTTAGCAGGCCTAGGTAAACAGAGAATTTGTCTTTTTAACAAGTTCACAGGTAAAACTGACATTATTGGTTCAGCGACAACACTTTGAGACCTACCAGAGAAATGTGATAAATGGATTTCATTAGAATTTGATTCCAGCCATAAAGTAAAAATCAATTTGGAAAGGTTGGAAAGATCATTAGTTTTGAAGCCACAAAAAATTGGACTAGATTTTTAGATTTGTCATGTTCTGGCTGCTGACAACCTTTGTTTCAAAACCAAGATTACCTCAAAACTGAATTAAGATTGTAGTATGTAATGGCAAAAGCCATTGTTGTTGGATTATTATTTTATGGAAAAATATTTTAAAATTCTTTGTCGTACATAATATGCATATCAAGTGCTTAATATCTATCAATCTTGATAAGAAAGTAGATATAATGACAATTTTATAAAATGTTTTTCATTAATCAATTGTAGAAATAGATGGATCTAGAAAATATACACGGAAAACTCATGCTTTTTGCTTCAGGAGCTGACCAGAAAAGGACTCCGCCTTGGTTTGCCTCATTTACCTGTTATATTGCCAAATCCCTCAAACTTCCTGTCTAGAAGATCATTCCAAGGACAATGAAATCTTGTCTCTTTTTGCTTTCACAAAAGTTAAGAGTAGTGCTTCTCTGCCTTAATTATGTCTCCTTAACCTGAGACTCCATGCAGTTTTCCATAGTCCTTGTTAATATGTGTCATATTTATAAGTTTACCCTTTATCATCTTGGTATAGCTCTGTCTTTTCTTTTAGTTAATGGGATTAATGTCTTCCTTTGTCAACAATCTCATTATCATTTGTAGAAACCTCAACCTTGAAATACATGATACAAGGTAAAAGACAGCCTGAGGTTTTAGACATAAGGTGATTTCTTTCTCTCTAGCTCAGTATTGTATCATCAATATTTTTGCATGCCAAAATATTGTTGACTTTTTATTTTTTATTTTATTTTATTTATTTATTTTTTGTCTTTTTGAGACAGGGTCTTACTATGCAGTTGAGGCTGGCCTTGAACTCACTTTTGTAGCCCAGGCTGGTCTCGAACTCGCACCAATCCTCCTTCCTCAGCCTCCCGAGTGATGGGATTACAGGCGTGAGCCACCACGCCCGGCTTTATTGTTGATTTTTTAAAATAATCTTCATCCTCTGGTCATCACCTTCTATTTTTCTTATCCTCACACCTAATACAGTTTAACATTGCTGAATAAAAATGATAGTAACAAATAAAAAAGGCATTAAGTTATTCTAAAATTAGAACTAGTTTTTGTTTAGATACCATGGCAGTGGTCACATGTTTATTTCATGTCTTGGTGTTGCTTTTCTCTCTATCCCTCCACTACCATCATTACTGTCCCCACATTGCCAGGATGATCTGCTCTACTAAATCCTACCATGATGTTTTCAATATTTTGAAAATATATTCAACAACCTACCTTCTGTGACAGAATATCTATTGTGAATACTTGGTTCACAAACCTTGGGGGAAAAACCTTTAGCTCAGCACGATGCAAAAGATTGCTTGTGTTCAGTCACTTGTTTGTTTTTATATTTTTAATTAATTTTTTATTTTAATTTATTTTTGTTTGTTTTATATTTTGACTGCTATGCATCATGCAGTGCATCCCATTTCCCTTTCACACTGACTGATAAAAGTTCAGAATAAATGTTGATTCCAAGCTAAAGTAAAGATAAATTTAATTACTATATGTTTTATTTTACTTTATTCAAATAGTATGCTTTTGATACATTTAGGAATAAAAATGTTAATATCTAAAATTAATTGCCCATATCAATAAAGGAATTACTGTGGATTAGAGAAGATATAGTAGTTCTTTACCACATATCTTTTACCTGTGGCTAGCAAAGCAACTTGGGAGAAAGCCTGTGTATAAGTAAGTTGTACTGATATTGAATAGGACTTTGATTTCCAGGTTATTATTTAACTGTTATCTTCAACAAATGCTTTAATATCTAATTTTTTCTATAAATGAGTAAATATAGTCATATCTACATTATGATTAAATGAAGATTTGATTCAATGGGATTTATAACATATATTTTACCATTTCTTTTCTTTATGTACACATTTAACACAGTGATACATATGTATATAGACACATTTCTTTCAGAGACTTGTTACTTTTTCACCCTGTAACTAAAAACTTCATAGAAACCAACCATTGAGTGCTGTAATGAGATTCACAGGACTCTTTTCATTGGTACCTGCAATATTGATCCCTCTTAGTAACTTTGCCTTCCTCCGATGAACTCTCTTCAATAAAATGCCTGCTTTACTTCTTAAACAATCTAAGAATAATGAACAGGGCACTTCAATAGCTGAGGGCAATATAGTGGACTGTGCCATGATAACAGCTTTATACCTATCATCTAGATGAGTTTTGGTGTGTTGGGGAAGAAGGATATGAAAAAATAAATTTTCTCAGAGTTGTTTTTCTAGCCATTCACAGTTGAGTCTTTTTTATTACAATGATTATAACGTACCAACGACCTAACTATGCAAGGTCATTTAATTAATTAATTGATTAATTTGTGTGTGTGGGGATTAAACTCAGGACCTTGTGCTTGCAGGATCTTAACATCCCTGAGCTATCTTCCCTTCCACATAAAAAATTTGAATAATAATACTTCTCCATTTCAAATCATGAAAATCCTAGATATACAGAATATAATTATTTCTATGAACATCAGTTCAGATCACTGAAAATTGACACCGGATCTTTTTTTCTACTCTTAACTTCTACATGGCAAATATTTCTCTTTGGGCAATGGTGAGAAATACAAAAGTGTCAGTGTGAACACTATTAAGATTTAAAAACCAACTTGATATTAATTTAAATTACATTCAAGTACAGAATGGGTCCTTTGACAATTTTTAAATAGCAAAAATAGCACAAGAGCCCCAGCACTCTATTTTTTCTGTTAGAATCATCTCTCTGTCTTCCTGAATTCCTGTGAATATCCCTTTTTATTAAAAAAATATCTCCCAGCAAACTATTTTAATAATGTTTGGTCACACAATTAAACTAGGTACATCATGTTTTCCATTTTTATTTTCTAGGTTAGCATAAGCATACATCTTACCGAAACAAATAAACTCAGCAATTAAGTATCTGTGATTCTAAGTAATGCAATCCTTTATGACAGAAAAAAAAGGAAAAGTAAAAGCACGTTGATTCAATTATATTCCATGTTTCATTAAGGAGTAATAAAATTGTATGAATTTATGCAGAAATACTTATGCGAATACTTCGATGTACTTGGTACCATCTTACCTCTTGATTCCTGAGCAATGAAGAAAAAATGCTTGCTTTTGTAAAACTTGCTTCCAGGAACAAAGTTCTAAATTGAAGATAGTAGATAACCAAAGATTAATACATATAAAGGTGTAATTCTCACATAATAAATGATAATAGTATTAATAATTACCTGTACTTACTTGTTATTGTGGGCCATAAACTGTTTTTTAACACAATTTATTACATAATAACTTTTGTGAGTTCTGTATTTCTATTAGACCTTCCTCAAAACTGAGAAAACTGAGTTTTAGAACTTTTCCTTATTTAGAAAACCATGGAGAAATAAAACTAGGCTCCAAAATCCAGCATTCTGTTATCTTGAGAAGTTGGCTTTGTTGTTCTCTTGTATTTTAAGTCTAGGACATAGACCTAGTTGACTTTCTGTTTGACTTAACAAAACTGTATCTCAGTAATTTTCAGTATTAAGAAAATAAACTTCTGTCTTAAAACTCATGTGATAGATAAGAACATAGACAGCCCATGTGAATAACTTATAACTTTCTGATTTGAATGTTAGATATATGAAATCAGTGACATTATTTTATAGAGCCAAATAATATAATAATATGAAATAGTAATAATAATATTAATAATACAAGAATCACAAATTTATTATTCAACATAGCATCACATGTAAAAGACTGACTTTTTCCCATTGTTATTATACTTATAAATGATAAAAATATAAATTTAAGTTCTGATCTCAAGTGATTAATATTTATATTATCACCTTGAACCTTGATAGATTTATTATGAAGAGCAGTTCTATGCTTTCCACTGTATTCTTTTCTTTTTTTTTTTTTTTTGCTTTTTGAGACAGGGTCTCACTGTGCAGTTCAGACTGGCCTTGCGCTCACTTTTGTAGCCCAAGCTGGTCTCGAACTCACACCGATCCTCCTGCCTCATCCTCCCTCCACTGTATTCTTTCCTACTGCTATCTGTTTGTGATTTTCTTTTTTCTAAAAAGAAAATTAGAGAATAGTGATTACTTATGTATTAAATGGTTTTTCCTAGACAGCCTAGCCTTTAAGCAGTTCTGCTATTTGCCTGTAATAAAACCCAATTCCCTTCTTTTCATTATGAAATAAAAGCATTTTATTATGCTGGTTTAGCCATCAATGTAACTTATATTATTATTTCCCCCAAATAAGATGAACTCAGATCATTTAAGGTCAAATGAAGTGTTCCTTTATTTTAAGAATATCATCCTGCATCTTCCCTTTGATACCACGGTGTAACTATTGTCAACTAGTCTTGCCGCTAATACCTTGCACTTTTATAGGTAATGTTGCCATAAGATTTTCTTCTCCTTAACCTTCTTTAAGTTATCTTCATGCATTTGGTCCAAGACATAAAATCTTTTGGAACTTGTCTTCCCTATTTTTTGAAACATCTTCCCTCCTGATTTCACTGCAGAGTCCCTTCCCTTTTTCTACTTAGTATTACAATACAGGAGTTTTTGCCACTGTTTTTCACTGTTTTCAGCCATGCCTCACAGCCTGGGGTCCCACAGTTCCATTCAAACAACGCAGTTTTTCTAGAGATAACTATTGCCTCCAAATTTATATGACTACGACTTTACTTCACAAACGTATTAAGCCCCATCTTCTACTTTGTACTTCCTTTATAGCACTGCTTATCTAAATTTTAATTAATCTTTATGCCTATAATGAATATACAAGTTTAGTTTCATACATGCTTTTTGATATTTATTGGTAATTTAGTAAATCAAATACTAACTAATTTTCAGCCTGTGACATTGTGCTTCTTAAAGTATCATATAACTTTAGAGTTGCCACTCTTAATCTTAATTTCTTAATCTCTTAGATCCTCTTTAGTCTGTGTCTTCAAGTGTTAATTTGATCCATAGACCGTGCTTAAGCATTTCAACCAACTCCTGCTGCCTGCTCTGTTATCATAGTACAAAAGTGATTGTATCCTTCCTTTCTCAATACTTCTTTTCCTTTTGTACTAAATCTTGAAACACTTTTAGTGTTTCCCTTCAGTTCTTCTCCAAAATCTTGCAGCTGTATATTTTCCATCCTTTGTATTTTTGCAATCCCTGTTCTATTTCCAGTGCTATTGACCCAGTGGTCCTGTACTATATGCCAGCAGTATTATCACAGTTTTCCATTTACTGTGCTTACCCCTAGTCTTTGCCTACTTTGTCTTCTATTACATAGATAACGACATTTACACTACACATGTAATAAAAGACTGCACATTTGCAGCAGCTCTAACTCACCAGGTACCTGAAACTTTCCTAGCCACTGACCAATTCTTTCACTACCTCTCCTTAAGAAGATTACTGGCTTTCCTATTTCACTGACCTCTATTTATTTTCTCATGAGATGATGCCCTCAGCTCTTCTCATCATTATCATGC
>PVJA010006463.1:0-73100 GCA_004027025.1 Myocastor coypus
ACAGGGTCTTGCTATGCAGTTGAGGCTGGCCTTGAGCTCACTTTTGTAGCCCAGGCTGGTCTCGAACTCGCACCAATCCTCCTGCCTCAGCCTCCCGAGTGCTGGGATTACAGGTGTAAGCCACCACGCCCGGCTCAAACCACTTTTACAATACGCTAAAATTACATGGAATCCATTCTGTGTTCATAAAGATTTGCAGAAACATGGCCACTCTAATTTTTCATGTTTTGTCTTAGAAACCTTTCCCGCTGTGATGGCTGAGTTGAAAGATTAACATGGAAACCACGTGGCCTGAAAAATGCTTTTACAGAAAACATTTGCCAACCCTAGTGTTAGAAGCTCATACTCTAGAGTGAGCTATCAGTACACACATACATTTAGTTTTCATAACATATGATTAGTCCTGTAACAGAGCGACAGTGACAGCAGGCAAGTTATCACCTACCTGGAGAAGTTAGAATTTAATGAGTATTGTTGATGAAAGCAGTGAAGGTGATGAAAAGGATTCTAAGCCAGAACATGAAGAATGAGAGTAGAGAGAATGACAAGTTCATAGTGTGCCTGGGAGAAGTTCTAGAAGGAGTGTGGAAAGACGTGGAAAATAAGATTAAGAAAGCACATGAAATCAGATTAGGATTTCAAGTCCTTTCAGAGATCATGTATCTCCCGTAAACAATAGTCATTAAAGATTCAAAAATAGAAATACTTGATCAGATTTGTGATTTAGGAGAACAACTCTAGCAGGAGGGGGGAGATGGGAGGAGGGAAGCAAGGGGCGAAGTAAAGGCAGTGAATCAAGAAAAGAGGAATTCCACACCCAGGTTAAAAGTGATGCTCTGATCCTGCTAATCTTAAGACTGGAGCGGGTTGAAGAGATGCAGAAGCGATTTCAACTAACTGCCTTGGCAACCACCTGCACCTGAAGAGCAAGCCAGCTGATCCTGCACTCACGTGCGAAACGTTGCCTGAATATGAGTTCCTTGGGGAAGAGCTCCTCACCTCATTCTTTGATCTACCTTAGATGCAAAACAATGTCTGAGTCTGAGCACATGGTAAATATTTTGTGAATTAATAAGTCAACAAATGCATGGATGCATGGAAGAGAAAAAAGAGGCATAGAGGTTTGATAGAAATGATCGGATTTTTTTCCCATATGCCACTTCAGCAAGGTTAAGATAACAAGTTGTGTTCTGGATGTCAGCTCGAGGTACCTATAGATGTATGAGTAGCATAGAAGATATTTTAAAATATGGGCCTGGTGCTCAGTGAAGATACTGTGGTGCCATTAAAAGCAGTATAAATGCCCCAAGCGAACCATTGGAACCAATGAACATACTCTAGTATGTTTGTTTTAGTGCTATCCCTGGATGCCTTTTCTCTTGTTAAAGCCCAAAATAAAGTCTGTTGGGTTGACCAAACACTGTCTGTCTTTATAGCTTAGGTTCAATTTTCTATTTAAAAGATTTCTATTTGAAAGATTTACCCTATTGCCACAGTCTTTCCCAAAACTATAAATGTACTAGGTAAAAGGGAAAGAAAGAATGACAGGAACTACATCCCAAAACATCATTAAAAGATTCAGGGTCTTCTGCTATGAAACACTACAATAAAACAATATTACAGTTATCTTACCTGCAACACTAACATCATTACATTTTAAGTTGAGTTTAGAAAAGAAAAATGTGAAATGAATATGGCATTGCACCTAGAATTTTCTTTGAATATGATGAGAAGCATTCAGTCAACAAAACATTCGGTGGTATTGCAGCTCTGTGCACAGACTTGTTGCATCTTAGGATTGGAACCGCCCAAGGCCAAGTTGGTTGGTGCACATCCTCCACAAGCTGGAGCCACATGACAGGAGATAAGTAGGATTTGGTTTTGCCCTCCCATCGTGTGACAATTGGCGGCGTTTGGGAAACAAAGCATTATGGAACATGAAACATGTTGAAACTGCTAGACTTCTGGTCTCTAGTTGAACGATGTGCCTTATATGCTTTAAGAGAAGAATAATATTTAGGGCTTTTTCTAAATGTACTTGACCCCACAGTAATCTCATTCAGTCCCCCCAGAACCAAATTTAGGAAACAATGGATCATGAACTCTACAATTTACATCTCTTTGTGGCCAATGTCATTCCCTGTCACGTAGCAAGTATTTACGTGCTACTACTGATCATAATTAGCAGCCAAGTTCACTCTCCCTCGAGTTCTAGAAATGTGTCTTTTGGACACGCCATTGGAATATCTTGCAAGCAACTCAGAAACATCTATGTCAATAACTGGACTCAGTATTTCCATCGATGTTTCTTTCCACCACAAATGCATGCACACAAACGTGACATATGTTCTTATATGGCCTTTACTTCAAGTATTCCCTACCTCTGGAAATATGCTACCAAAGAGCCAATTATTTAATATTTAAACAAGGAATCTGGGATAAATCTTTGAAAAATCTTTTTTTCTTCTTTACCGCCAATGTACATTCACCAAACCTTTTTTTTGGCTTTTTTTTGTCTTTTTGAGACAGGGTCTCGCTATGCAGCTCAGGCTGGCCTTAAGCTCACTTTTGTAGTCCAGGCTGGTCTCGAATTCACACTGATCCTCCTGCCTCAGCTTCCCAAGTGCTGGGACTACAGGCGTGCACCACCACGCCTGGCTACACTCACCAAACCTTGATGAGATAATTTTTAAGTCTATCTATCTATCTATCTATCTATCTATCTGTCTGTCTGTCTGTCTGTCTGTCTATCTATCTATCTATCTATCTATCTATCTATCTATCTATCTGAGTGGTGTGTGTGTGTGCTTGATTTTGTTTCTTTGTTTGTTTACTGAACAGTTGAACCCAGATCCTTGCACATGCTAAGCAAGTGTTACACTACTGAAGGAAACTCATATTCCTTTTTATTTTTTGAGAAAGTGTCTCACTAAATTGCCCAGATTGGCCTTGAACTTGTGACCTTCCCTCTTCAACCTCCTGAGTAGCTGTGATCACAGATGTACATCACCACAAGCAGTGCTGAAGTATCTCATGCTTTGTTTCCTTCTCATAAGCCCTACCATCTTTGACCAAGAAATTGCATCTAAGATGTCCCCTGTCCATGACAAAGACAGAAGAGCTTCCTATAAGTCTGATCATATAATAATCCACATAAAATCCCTTAGTAGCATCCTTTGATTTTTGACTAATTTAGAAACTCTTACCAGGATCAGAGGTACCTGATACTTTTGTAATTTTCCTCCTTGATCATTTTCAGTCATTACAGAGCTTCTGCTGATTCCTCAAGTGCTATCTAGAAGGGGAATAAAGTAGCTTTACACAGTACAATAAACAACGTTTTGGGAAAATATTACATGGACTTACGCAATTGTCAAAGTTCATAGCACTGAAATATGTGTGATATGTGCACTCTGTTTAGTGGAAATTGTACTTCAATAAACATAATATTTCAGTGGCTTCATACTAAGCAACTTAGGTTCCTTTAAATAAAGGATCAGTTATTTACTGATTTGCCAATATAAATCACTGATGAACTAATCATTCTGATTAATGAATCTAATGAATCATCTAAAATTCTGCTGTCATGAATCAGTGAATTTCTCATGGTTGAAAGTGCCAACAAAACTCAAGTCAGATCAGTACATGCCTCATAAAACATAAATACACATGTAAATCTCAACACTGCTGGGTAAGATTACCCAGAACAAATATTTCATCTCTAAGGCAAAGCCTAGCTTGGCTTAAGGATCACAATGTGATGCCACTGTAATTGCCTCTTCAAAAAGACAAAAAAGAAAAACACAAGAATTACAGAGCCTCACATGCATGCCTCTATACATTGGCAAGATATCCTTGGATGTTTTTGTTACAGACTTTTAACGACTGTCACAATTATCTATTGCCTTTTTAGTTTTTTATGAATTATGTTGGTTTGGAAGAACTCAAAGTAAACAGAAGATAATAAAGGTTCTTAAGGAAATATTACAGATTTTCTCCACATGTGAGGAGTATTACAGATTTTCTTCCCAGGGGGTTGAAGATATGATTTGAAAAGAGAGGATTTAGCCTGGCATGGTGGTACATGCCTGTAATCCCAGCACTCAGGAGGCTGAGGCAGGAGGATTGGTGCGAGTTCGAGACCAGCCTGGGCTACAAAAGTGAGCTCAAGGCCAGCCTCAATTGCATAGCAAGACCTTATCTCAAAAAGACAAAAAAAAAAAAAAAAGAGAGAGAGAGAGGATTTGAAAGGAGCAGGGTAAAGGCCTCTATGTTCCCTGTGTCAGTCAAGATAGTCTGTAAGTAACCTATGTGCCATTAGGCCTGAGAGAGTCCTAGGGGCACAAATAGGTTATGTGAAGAAAGGGTCAAAGTACACACTGTCCTCACTCCAGCCATACTACTTGATTCACCTAGCCTGCACCCATGGCCTCATGAGGATTTCCCTCTGATTAGAAGGGAAAAAACCCAAGTCTAGTTCACAGATGCTGATGCACCACATACAAGCATTGAACCAAAGTGGCCAGCTGCCGTACTGCAGCCTCTTTCTCAGACATCCTTGGAAATAGAAATGAAGTGAAATCTTCCCACGGGTCACAGCTTCAAGAAGCAGACTTGGTTGCTCACTTAAGAACAAATGGGGCTAAGTGCAATATGTGCCAATGCATGGGCTGTGACCTGTAGGTTGGCTGGATGGTCAGGGAGATTGCAGGAACATGATTGGGAAGCTGATGGCGAGGAGATTTGGGGAAAAGTGTTGTGATGAGCCCCTCTGAACAGGCAAAGCAGTGTGAAGATGAATGTGTTTCATGTGAGTCCTCACCACAGGATGACATTAGCAGGGCAAGAGTTTAATAATGAAGAGTATATGATGTCTTATTCAGCATGTAGTAATCAGCCTCTTTCCCTTAGATAATTGTATCACCCCACTGGGTTTGCAATGAAACCTGGAGTAGTGTTAGAAGGCAGGTTACAAATGGACCTCAGCAATAGGGAGCACGACTCACCCTGGCTCCCCTGGCTACTTCGGGCATGTGAATTACATTGTATTTCTATCGCCCTGGAAGGAGCAGAGTTTTGTTCTTACTGGAAAAGACACTTGACCTGGCTACACATTTATCTTCCCTATACATAATGTTTCTACGAGACTACCAGCCATGGAATTAGAGAATGTCTTGTGCACACCCATGATATTCCATCCAGCACCATTCTGATTAAGAAACTTACTTCATAACCAAAAAAAGGATGATAATGGTCACATGTTCATGGAATTCACTAGATTAATCATGTTCCCAATAATCCTAAGGTAGGTGGCTTCATAGAATCATAGAATGGCTTTCATTGAAGACATGATTAAAGAGCTAGCTGGGTAGAAATATTTTACAGTTCCAGGGAAAGGTTTTCCAGAAGGCTATATATCTTCGGAATTAGTGTCATCATATAGCATGGTTACTTCCAGCTAGAATTCATACTTCTGGGAACCAAAGGACAGAAATGGAATGGCATCCGTTGGATATAGTACATCCTAAAACTCATACTTAAATGTAATTGTTATTGTGATGGTGGTAGGAGGTGGGGACATTAACAGCTGACTGACTAAGTGACTAGTAGGAATCAACACTTTTGTCATGGGCCTTGGTGAGTCATCATGAGACCGTGTTGCTGTCAAGCAAGACTTCCCCATCTGTTTTGTCCCTTCTATATGTCTCCCACGTATCTTTCCATTTTACGTCATGAACTGAAGCAACACAAGGCCCACATGTGATCATGCTCTTAGATTTGCCAGGCTGAAGAACCATGATTTCAGAAAAAACTTCTTTATAAGTTTGTTAATCTCTACTATTTCATTTGAGCATCAGAAAATGAACTTAAATACTGCTAATGATCCACTAGCAAAATGTCTCACACATTCATGCTATGCCTACTTACTTAGAGTCTTGATTCAAAAAGAATGCTTTCACCAAGACACACAACAGCACTTAATTAGAAGATTGGCACATTAGGATAATACACAGAGCACTGAATCCATAGGCCAAGAAATAGTTACTGTGTACGCTAAGGCAATTTGTCCAAACCATCAAAGAAAAGCCAACCAGTCTGAAATGTAGGAAAGAAAGAGTATGCCTGAGATACAGGAGATTCCTTAGGCCAGTCGTGGATAACCTATGATCTATATGTCATTATAGTTTTCTTTTAAGACAAAAACTATTAATGTAGAGTTGCTTTTTTTCTAAACTAAAACATCAGCATTCAGGTTTAACTGCAGTGTTGCAAACTTTGTGAAAATTAAGTGATTTAGAAGTTGCAGTATGGCCCTCAGTTTCTAAAAGGTATACCACTGCTGCCTCAGGCCAAACCTGAGTAATTGTCTTAATTACTTTTCTCATTGCTGAAACAAAATACCCAAAGCCCAACTGTATGGAAGAAAGGGTTTATTTAGCTCAAAATTTGTTCAGGTTTCAGTCCATAATTGGCAGGCTCCAAGGCAAGGTGGCATCAGAGGAAAAACAGCCCATAGCAGGCAGAAGGTAGTGAAGCAACTAAGGATGACCACAGCTCTTTCCATCCCTTATGTGTTATGCAGGCCACTTCTTAATCCTTAACCCTCATATTCTTGATCCAGTTCCAGCATCATGCAGCCTAGACCCAGCCACCTCTGAAAAAGCCCCACACAAGGCATAGGAAGAACATCTAGACACAACACTAGCATTACCAAGCCCTACACTAGTGAGAGTAGGAAACTACAACTCCATTTGATCTGCACCTCTAACATCCCACACATTCCATGAATGAGGCAAAGTGGAGCAGACACTGTCTAAAACTTCCATCTGGTCTTTTACCACCCGAGAGCATTTTCTTGGTCAGTACTCAGCAGGATACTCAAGGGAGTATCGAGGAAGTCTTTTGCAGATCCCACAATTCTCCCTCTGAGCAGCTTCCTAATCTCTGGTCCTGAGAACATTCTGTAAATTGGTTTCACTGACTGTCAGTCATGAGCCCTCAGGGAATCCTCTGGACTGGAACTTCGCTCTTCCTTTTATGTACCACAGCCTGGAAATAACTCTAGAAGCAGTGAAGTGTGACAATCAGAGGACTTAGCAAATTCACTTCATATATCTCAGGAAGCATTGTCCCTTGCTGCCCAGTTTCCACTTTCCTAACATTTCATATATCTTCTCTATTTGTGCTTGCATCATACAAGAGTGTAGATCTCATCTGTGTAGCATTAGTAAATCTAGATAGGTATTATTTCATCCAGACTAGAGGTAGGAATTCCTATCATAGTAACTTCTCAGGATATATAGCAATTGTTCCCAAGGAACACCAAAATCTATGGGTGCACAAGGCTTGCACATAAAATACTGTGGCATTTGCATGCCACCTATGCATACCCTCCCATGTGCTTTTCTCTAGTTTACTTACACCTCATTCAGCAGTGCCTTGGCTCAGGAACTTCATTCGTTCTGTGATTCTGGAAAGGACAGCCACATTCGTGTTGATGCAGGAAAGCAGGTTCACCACCTGCTGCAGAGTTCCCAAACTAAATCAGAATTTTACTGAATAGTACAATATGAACAATTATTTTATTGTAGTGTTCAGGAAATCATGACAAGAAAAAGTCCGTACACATTCAGTACAGAGGTGACTATGTTTTTCTGAATATTTTTGATCCATGACTGGTGACTCCTACGATGTAACGCTCACTAATGCAGAGGACTGCTTGTACATGGATTTGGATCAGTGCTTGTGGGATCATAAGGAAAGGAAAAACTTACAACCTGGGAAATTTTATAGCACTTGGCAGATGAAGTAAAACTGGATCTCTTGTGAATCAGTAGAGTTTTCCAAGATACCGAAGATAGAATCATGGAAGGACATGTCTGTTCTGGAAAAGTTGAATACTCAAGGAGGCAGATGTGTGTTAGAATTATTTTGAGAAAGAAGACTGAATTCATGGGCTGACCCATGAATAGCTCATGAGACTAAAGTGCCTGCTTAGGAAGGCACAGGGACCAGGGTTATCAGATATAGGTCTGGGAAGATAGCTCAGCAGAATAAGCACCTGCCTGCAAGCACCAGGTCCTGAGTTTGATCCCTGGGACCACAAAATAAAATAAAATAAAATAAAATTTAAAAAGCCTTACATATTTATGATGTGATAGCAGTGAGGATCAAAACATAAAGAAATAGTAGCTGAAAATTTCCAAAACTAATAAAATACTCAAACATAAGAAATCCAGGGGCTGGCAAGATGGCTCAGTGGTCTAAAGCGTCTGCTTAGGAAAGCTTGGGCGGCTGCAGGGACCACGGTTCGATCCTCGGCACAACATGCTGCACCAGCCCTGCCCTCGGGGCAGGCTGAGCTGGCCATAAAAATAAATAAATAAACAAACAAAAGTTCTGAAACAAGAAAAAAAATTTAAAAAAAAAAAAGAAATCCAACATCTCGTGAATAATAATAATAATAATAAAAAGTCTGGTTGTGGAGATAGCTCAGCAATCTAAGTGCCTGCTTAGGCAAGTTCAAGGATTCAGGTTTGATCACCAGTACCATATGTCATGTCAGCCCTATCCCAAGCTGACCACCAAGACTGGGTACAGCGGCACACACCTGTAATCCCTGTGCTGGGAAGGCTGAAACAGGAGGGTCACTGTTAGTCTGAACTGTGTAGCGAGAACCTGTATCAAATACATAAAAAAAAATTTTTGAAGAGAATCCATATCTTGAGGCTTCAGAATTAAACTATAAAATACTAAAGACAATGAGAAAATCTTAAAATAAATAACAGTGAACTTAAAATCATAAAAACTAGGACATGTTACCTACTCCTCACCCAAAAAAACCATAATTAGATTAATTTTTGATTTACCAAAGCAATAGCAGAAGCCAGAAAATGAGGGAGAAGCTGTTAAGTTACAATTTCCATGAGACATTCAAAACATTTTCAGACACATGAAGAACAGAAAAAAATTTCCTCAGATAAATCTTCTGTACTAGAAATAATGAGGATATTCTTTAAGAATAAAAATGATCCTGAAAGAAAAGCATGAGAATCCAGAAAATAAAGGGTAAACAAAGATTCTAGCAAACATAAGAAGATTTGAGCCGGGCGTGGTGGCTCACGCCTGTAATCCCAGCACTTGGGAGGCTGAGGCAGGAGGATTGGTGCGAGTTCGAGACCAGCCTGGGCTACAAAAGTGAGTGCAGGACCAGCCTCAACTGCATAGCGAGACCCTGTCTCAAAAAGACAAAAAAAAAAAAAAAAAAAAAAAAAAAAAATAAAAAAAAAAAAAAAAAAAAAAAAAAAAAAAAAAAAAAAAAAAAAAAAAAAAAAAAAAAAAAAAAAAAAGAAGATTTGAACAAATGTTGACTACATAAAATCGCAAGAAATGATCCAAGCCAGGGATAATTAATCTTTCTAAAATAATTGTACTCTTTTGAGAATGGTTCACATTTTGACTAAATGCAGATTTTGGTCAATGTCTACTAACCACTAAAATAATAGGGATAAATTGGTAATTAGTAAAAAATTCAAATAATAATTTTTAAAAGGTAGGAAAAAAAACTCAAGCAACCCAAAGAAAGTCAAAAAGTGAGTAGAAAATAAAATATACAGAATAATAGAACAGAGATGAATTTAAAAGACATCAGTTAGAGGCTGGGGAGATAACTCAGTAGAATAAGCATTTGCTTGGCAAATGCAAGGTCCTGAGCTCAATCCACAGTACCACAAAAAACAAAAAGAAAGAAAGAAATAAAATACATCAGTCACCACATTTGTAAATAGACTAAAATCCAATTAAAAGACAAATATAGCACAATTTATTTTTGTGCTGCCTTGTACCATTTTCAAACTATTTGTAAACTGTTAAAATAATGAAGACTCTAAGTGTAAAGAAACATACAAAGCATACAAAATGTTAGGCAAAAGATAATTGACAATACAAGAGAAAGATGATTCTATGACAAAACTAATTAGTACAGTTAAAAATGATTTTTTAAAAAAAGCTTAATTCACTAGAATAAAGAATCATAAACTTTTTTTTTTTTTTTTTTGGTTGGACCAGGTTTCAAACTCATGACCTTGCACATGCCAGGCAGGCACTTGTGCCACGGAACTATCTCCCCAGCCCCCCAAGAATCTTAAACTTGTGAACATTTAAATCCATCTTCAAACTACATGAGAGATAAAAGGGGTCCTTACCTTTGGAGATTTAATGCATCTGTCAATAGTCAACACATGAAAAAATTATAATTAGTAGACATAAGACAAAATTGAGTTTTGAACAAAACTGAGTTTTCTGCCATAATGACCCTGTCCCCAGGGCACACTGAGACTAGGATTGAGACTGGGCATGGTGGCGTGCACCTGTAATCCCAGGATTTGGGAGGCTGAAAAACAGGAAACATCACTATAAGTCTGATTTGTGTAATGAGACCCTGTACTGAATACATAAAAAACAAAAATAAATTTTAAAAATTGAGTTTGATCTAGTGAATTTATACAAAGTAGATGCACACTAGCTGAATAACACATTATCTTCAAGTTCATAAGAATATTTCCAAAAATGGACTGTATAGCTTCAATTTCATAAAGCAAAACTCAATGAAGTGCAAATAATTGGAAAAAACAAAAGAAAATATGTATTTGTGGATCTCAAATAATATTTAAAATAAGAAAAAGATTAAAGGGAAAAATACAATTTAAAAATTATCACTGAAAGCTGAATGGATTTTTTTTAAATACAATATATGAAAATTTGTCTGGTACAACTAAAGTAATACTAGGGGCAAATGTAGTTTTAAGAGTTTATGTTTGAAAACAAAAGTTGAAAATTAAAAGGCCAAAACAGAATAGTTAAGCAAAAAAAAAAAAAAAAAAAAAGAACATAGTTGAAGGCACCATACTGTCTGACCTTAAAATATGCTACAGAAATATTGTATTCAAAATAATATGGTGATGGTGCAAGAACAACGGGACAAAAATCGAGAACACAGAAAAAAGTCTATACACTTACAGTCAACTAATTTGCTGCACTATTACCAAGAACACACTTTGGGGAAATGATGTTCTCTTCCATAAATGTTGCTGGGAAGTTGGATCTCCACATGTAGGTGAGTGAAACTAAACTCTATCATTCACCACTCACAGAAATTAGAGGATTAGAACCTGGGGAGATAGGTCAGTAGAATGAGCACTTGCCTGGAAAGAGCAAGGACCTGAGTTCAATCCCTGGTTCCAATAAATAAATAAATAAACAAATAAATAAATAAATAAATGGATGAATGAATGAATGACTTGAAATTATGAATTCATGAGAAGAAAACTGGGAAAATGCTCTGTGAAAATATTTTAAGAATTCAGAAACAAAACAACAGACTCAAAAATGCACAAATGGGAGGGCTTGGTATGCAGCCCAATAATCTCAAGAACTTGAGTCTGATCCCTAAAACTACATACACACCAGATTACATCAGACTGAAGTTTGTCTATGGTAATAAAAATCATAATCAGAGTAAACAAAAAGCCTACAGAGTAAAAGACATTTGCAAGCTATCAATCTGAAAGCAAGTTAACATTCAAAAAGTATAAGGAACTCTAACAGTCAATAACAAAAATAATAATCTGATTTTTAAATGACCAAAAGATATAAACAGACATTTCAAAAATGGAGAATAGGGTATGCAAAAAGTACCTCAATATCACTAATCTTTAGGAAGATGCAAATAATACCACAATGAAATGTTACTTCACCTTAATGAGAATGTCTATTACCAATAAGACAAAAAATAATAAATGTAAACAAGGATAGAGAAAGGGAAACCATTACATTGTTCTAAATATGCATTACTATAACCATGATAGAAAGCAGCATAAAAGTTTCTCAAAAATTAAAAATAGAACTACCTGATGATCCATTAATTCCACTAATAAGCATTTATCTAAGGAAAATGAAAATGCCACCTTAAAAATACACTGCACTTCCATAGTCTGTGAAACATTATTCACAATCACCAAGAACTGGAAACAGCAGAAGTATTTCCCATCTGATGAGTGAGTATGGTACATATACACAACGGAGTATTATCTGGCCGTGGAATAGATGGAGCCCTTCAGGTACAGCAACATGAATGAGTTGGAGGACATGACAGTAAGTGAGACAAGCTAGGCACGGAAAGGTACCACATCATGTCACTTTCCTGCAGTGTCTGAAAAAATCTATTTCCCCAGAAGTACAGAATACAACAGTGGGTGCCAGAGAGGAGAAAAAGGAAAGCAGGATGAGGATGGTTGGAGACATGCATCAATGGGTGCAAAATTACAGTCATGTAGTACAAGTAAACGCTGGTGTTCTCTTTCACAGTAGGGTGACTTCAGTTAACAATATATTACACAATATATTGCAAAATAGCTACAAAAGAAAACTATGAATGCTCTCATCATGAATGAGTGATAAATAATTTTAAATAATAATATGTTAAATATATTAAGCACCCTGATTTAATCATCATACAATGTATACATGTAGCAAAACATCACAGTGCACTTGCTAAATATAGATATATATTAATTTAAAACAAAATAAAATTTTAAAAATTTAAAGGGATAAAAAAATTTAAAGGAATAAATGTAACAGAAGAAATTGTAAAATAGCAACAAAATAAATTAAAATTTAGCAAATAATCAAAGTTCAATGATAATAAATTAAAATAACTAAAAATTAATAGGATTATTAAAACAAAACATTCTCTGAAAAAAAGTTTTAGAAGTAGACAATGTCAGAAATTGCTTTGCAGGGGGCTGGCGAGATGGCTCAGTGATCTAAAGTGCCTGCTGAGGCAAGCTTAGGCAACTGCAGGTACAGTGGTTCCACCCCTGGCACCACATGCTACGCCAGTCCCTCCCCCAGGGCAGGCCGAGCCAGCCATAATAAAATAAACAAATAAACACAAAAAGAAAAAAATTGCTCAAGGAGAAAATGAGGGAGAGAGAAGCAATGTGAGAAATGGAAAAACAATGTTACTAAAGACAAAGTAAGATTCTATTTAAGGGATTAAGAAAACATTATTATCAATTTAATTCTAAAGAGTTCAAATTCAGTAGGGGATCAGAGAAACTGAGGGTGCTGCCTTGGCCATCAAGTGCCCAAGAGAAGGGAATATGGTTACTCTTAATAATGTCCATCCAACCTGAGAGCCAACAGCCAGGTACTCAGGGATTTCACAACGAGTTCTAGTGAGATTCCTTTGGGCCACAGCTGTGGCCAGTGAGTGCCTTCCACAGTTCATAAGTATTCTCAAGAGCATATGCCCTTCCCTACCTTATCAATGTCATAATTGCCCAGAAGACAGTCCAAGGAAAGATTCCATTCCCATAAGTGTGATCAAATTGAGTGATTGGGCAGGAACACTACAACAATGGTCATTATCCTGCTTATCAAGATAGAGACAGAGTTGGAGATAGAGACATCATTAGTGAGGTTTATTGTTATTCCAGCTTTTCCCTCTCTTTTTCTAATTTAACAGATGCTCTAAGCCAACATAAATGTGTAATTAATATGACTTTATCCTAATGGAAATAGTTAAAATTACAGCTTAGGTTATAACCACTCTTACTAGAAAACGTAAGTCACAGCTTAAACTGTATTTATTTCCTTCCAAACAAAGTATTATGAGCTTGCTTGGCTAATGTTTTAGTAGATTAAAAAACACATCATCCTTTTAAAAACTACATATCTGAATCTTTTGCAAAAAATACTGATACGTTTTTTAAAAAGAAGAAATCGATAGATTTGCACCATGCTTGCCACTTAATGAACTTAGCCTGTGAATATTCATCTTCAGGCGGAACAGAAAACCTTTCAGATGAAGGTCTGCCACCTGCAGCCATGACAGCGTCACAGGCAGGAGGCTTCTCAGGATGCTGGGTGTCAATAAGATCTGATCTAGTTCTGCTTGGACGCCGGAATAAATACAAAGAGGGACAATGAGGGATGAGACACTGCAGCTCAAGTGCCTTGGGAGGAGGTATCAGATAGACACTTTCTGCTGTCAGGGTTCAACGTCCAGTTATGCTGCTGTAGGCCTAGACTATGGAGGAATTCCTTAATCTCACTAAGGCTGAGCTTCCTTATCTAGAAAATGAAGATGATAAATATCTACTGCAAGATATATTAAAAGGACCAAGTGACATAGGCTTTTAAAGTTTCTAATATACTGAACGCTATGCTGAGCATTCAATGAGTCATTCAGTGAGCTGTGTGTCTCTCATCATCTAAATGAAATATGTCTAGTCATTAACTACATTTTATTAAAATGTCCATTTGGAGATACATAAACTGCAGTGTATTAAAGTGGCATGGTATCTTCATGTTATTCTTTTACTAGAAATATCTTTTTTGGTTTTAGATTACATTCTTTGTATATTGTTAAATACAGGGTGATAATTTGGTAGCAAAATTATTGCTTAGTACCTACTATTCCCAATTCAGCCTCTTTCTGCTGGAGCTGCCTCCTGGACCACCATCATGCAAAGGTAGCTTGGAAATTCACAGGGGTGTGAGAATAGAAGAAATAAAATGCATCCTGTCTAGCACTTCTGACCGAGAAGCAGTACAGAACTGTGAAGCCTCTCAGGATTTTAGAAAAAGCAGAGTAGATATGAAGAAACAGAGACAGTACAACCACCAGATTGTAGAAGGAAGCATGATTCCAGAATTCTTTCCTCCCTACGCTGGAGAAAATATCCCAGTGCACAGTGCAGAAGCTCCCTCATCATTGCCTCAGCCACAGCTACACACCTCTGCAGAAAGGGGCTGGGCAGAACCAAGACCATGTGTGTGGAGCAGGCCACAGTCATGTTGGGCTGTGCTGAAGATCTTGTCCTAACACCTAGGAACTTAGCCCAGTTCTGATGCTGCTGGGAGAATTCAAGGGCTGAGACTGAAAAATTATAATGTAAACTATAAATTATAATGTAAATGTAAATATATCTCTAAATACCTACTTTTTAAAAAATTCTCAAGACCAAACTTCCATGTACCAAAAGATTTTTATTACCAAAGCAAATCTCTTAACCACAATTAGACCTATTTGCAGTCTCAGACATGGCTCCGTATGATTCTATCTATGTATTTTTCATCCTTTTAGATGCAAGCTTTTAAAAATGTCCTATACCAACCAAAGGAAATCAGTGAGCACTTTGGGCTTAGGAGCTCTACTGAAATGCCTATACCAGTCACAGTTTTTTGATACAGCAAACAATAATGACTGGTCTGCTCTTAGGAAGCTGTTAGGTGGTCTGCCCACCTCAAAATCAACCACTTTCACCACAGAGACACAGTGACTGGAAGACTTGCACTAAAATGCTCTGGAGGAGATATTGTTACTCCAACAGGTCATCTTTGCCCTGTCAGGCACTAGACTAGGAGTCATGACACAGAGGAGACAAGAGGAGCACACATGGGTCAGACCAGAAGAGGAGCTTCAGGTGCTGTGAGTGGGTCTGAGGTTGCCGATGAGGATGTACTTCCTTGCAGGATCCAACCCTGATGTCACAGAGAGCTCCTACTAATGCCCTCTCTCTTCTCAAGTTGAGGAATCACACCCTTATTCCAGGACTTGTCCCAGATACTCCTCTACCTAATATTATAATACAAAAACTATTATTTTTCCCTCTCTGAACTTCCAGAGCTAAACTAAGAAGTTGTTCACTCCTGTATGTACTGTTCTTACCACATTAGTTGAGATTGGGATAAAATTGCATGATGCATGAGTTCCTAACTTAGAGTGATTCTACTTTGAACTTTACAATGATGTAAATGTGATTTTTTTTTTCAATAGAAACCTTTTTTGAGTTTCAGAATTGGATCTGCTGCTGGGTTGGGAGCAGGCAGTATGATAGTTTTCTAGATGCCAGGAGCCCGTTCAGCCAGGGTCACATGGGTCAGCACTAAAGGGACTCTAGTCAATTGATTACATGACATAACCAACACTTCGTTATAAAATGGGCCTAGCATTAGCTTATTCTGTGCAGCTGTAGGCTGATCTGTGGACTCTAAGCACATTTAAGTAGGGTAGCTAGACATTTGGTGCATTAGTTGTGCTAAGTTCAGTCTCAACTTACAATATTTTAACTTACAGTGGGCTTATCCTTGTGCAACACTACTATAAATCAAAGAACATCTACACAACATATAATCAATAATTTTGATTGCTGAAGAAAGCAAACTAACAAGTATTACAATATTAAGCTCTATCTCTCTTGCAGATTTCTTGCAAAAAATGGAGAAAATAGTATTTAAAAAATAGAAAAAATAACAGATCAATTATTCTCTAAACTAAATAAACGTCTAACAACTGTTAGCATATGGCCATCTATGTAAGTATCTGAACAAACTCTCAAAGTCTTCGCTCTTGCAGGTAAGTCAGACAAGAACACATTTCACCCCAACTATTTAATACTTTTAAGGAAATGTTTCCCAATGCAATTTAGACAAAAGGGGTGAAAGGCCATAAACATTTTTCTGCTAAACACTCCCATTTTCTCAACACACACAACATGAAAATATTATTATAGCTAGATCTCAGAACATTTTCCTTAGCATAATCTCCTAAAGCCTAAATGTAATAATAAGAAAAAAAATCACTGCTAAGATTAGTTGCCCTTAGATGTTTTACCAAAGCCACAGTTCTCTTTTCTCCACTCAAATTTCTTCGTCCAGAAGGGATGGGGCAGGGGTAGCACAGCAACTTCCTGTAGGCACTTCCAGCCCTTATTTGATTTACACCTGCCTCTGAGAGAAGAGTGAAGACAGATGACATTCTTTGCCTTGCATTTGTGTATAATTATGATGTCTGTTGCTAATTGTTAAGCTCTTCCATATTTGGCTCATATTTGAAGCAAAAGAAAAGGAAGATATGATTCACCTGAAAAAAATCAGCAGTCTGTGATTCTGATTCACCATGGAATTTTACCCTGCAAATGCCACTGCTATTTTTGATTCCCAGAATGTGTTCTAACAGTGCATATAGTTTACTCGTAATACCCAGGCCCAGACAAAGATTAGATTGTCATACACTATATAAATTAATTTTAGGGTGCTAAGGGTTATATTTAACTGTAAGGGTACTGTATGGGTAAGTTCAGTGTTGCAAAACATCTGCTCATCCAGAAAATTCTACCAACCAGAAGACTATACTCAGAAAACATACCCAGAAACAGAAGATTCCAACTGAGAGCCTGAGTCACTTAAATGGTCTAGAAATATGTGATTATATCTTAGTTGTAATTCATAGAAAGTGTTCTATTAAAAAAACATATACACATACTCATCAGGATGATGAGTATTTAAAGGAAAAAAGAAAACTAAAAATGTGTTTTGGCAAGGACATGGAGGAGCCGGAATGCTTACCCATTATTAATGGGAATATCAAATGGATGGTACAGTTGCTGCGAAAGCAGATGAGTGGTTCCTCCAAACATTAAATAAGGAACCACTGAATGATGCAGCGCTCCTACTTCTAGATACTGAAAGCAGGAGTTCAAATAGATAGACAGCAATATTCATTGCATCATTATTCACCATAGGCTAAAGGTAGAACAACCCAAATGCCCACCAACACATGAGTACCCATAGACTAAACACGAATACATAATCTACAACAAAATACTCTTCAAAATTCAAAAGGGACAGAACTCAGGCTCGTGCTACAACATGGATGAACACTGAAGACATTATGTTCCGTGGTATGACCAGACACAGAATGAACAACTATTGCATGTTTCACTCATACAAGGAGTGATGGGAACTAGCCAAAATCAGAGGGGCAAAAAAAAAAAATAAATTAAATAAATAAATAAATAAATAAATAAAGAAGTTGCCAAATATAAAGGGCAATAAGGGGGTTGTGCAGAGAAGGTTTCTGTTTGTGATGTTTGTATTCATGATGATGGAAAAATCCTGGAACGGCGATTATGGTTGCACAACCCTGCAAGTGAACTCAGTGCCCCTGAATTGCACACACAAATCCGATTAGATGAGCCACGTGGGGCAGCGCACATGCCATCCCAGCACCCCGTGAGGCTCTTACGATTCAATTTCAGCATGGACAACTTAGCAACTTGGTGAGAGCCTGTCTCAAAAAACAAAAACAAGGGCTGGGGAGATAGCTCAGCGAGCGCCTGCCTGACAAATGACCTGGGTCTTATCCTCGGTACCACATGCCGTGCTGGCCCCCTGCCCAACCCGCCACCAAAACTGGGCATGGTGGTGCATGCCTGTAATCCCAGTGCTGGGCAGGCTCACACAGGAGTGTCACTATGAGTCCAATCTGTACAGTGAGACCCTATACCAAATACATAAATAAAAAGGTTTTTTAAAATTACTTTAAATACTAAAAAAAAAATTTTAAATTCTTTTCAAAGGTTCAATGTGAAGTTCTTTCCCCTTCCAAAAAAAAAAAAAAAAAAAAAAAGTATATTTTACCAACCTAAAAGACAAATGTTTCATGAATTTAAAGCAATGCAATGCAATTTCTTAAAAATAAAGTAAGATGCTGCAAATGTCACTAATCCCTTCATCCAACTGCTAAGGATGGATCATGGAGAGAAGTGGAAGAATCCAGTGTTGGAGATGGTGGGGCCTAAAGCAGGCTCTTTTTGAGCCCAAGACAGTCCCTCAAAACACTAACCAAAACCACAATGTATGAGGGGCTGGGAAGATAACTCAGTACAAATGCTTGCCTGGCCAGTGCAAGGGCCTGAGTTCAATCCCTGGCTCTGGAAAAAAAAAAGAAAGAAAGAAATGTTAGGCAGAAAAACAGAACTTACAATTGAGTAGTTCACTTTCCAGGCAATTTTTCTCTTACATGTACAGTCTAAGGGGTGAAAAGTCCTGTGCTCTTGCTCTGAAACACAGCCAGTGACTTCAGCTTTATGTGTTTTCTTCACAGTGATTCAGCCAGTGAACTTGACAGTTACCATACCGGAATATTTTCTTTTCCTCACCTACAGCTACAAATGCAGCTACACTAGTCAACAAATGCACATATTTTGGAGAAATTTATGCCATATAGCTATTTTTGCTAGCTATGTAATTCTGGGTCAATCACCATCCTGGAACCTGTTTTCTAATCTGTAAAATGGGAATAAATATGCTGACATTTAAGAACATCCCTCAGAATAAAATAACAAGAAAGTCACCCTCTCACACATTAGGAGGATCCAAACATGTTTGAGAGCATGAAGAGTGAATCAACGACCCTACATGGAGCAACTAGGAGAAACGGGGGAAAGAGAAATGTAGAGTCTCCTTCAGGCAAAAGCATAATTTGACATGCAATTTCATTTGACGTGTGTAGGCTTTTACACAAAATGGGTGTGGCTATTTACAAGATTGGGCCTGAAATTAGCCAGTGCTCTAGACATACTATATGTTGTACTAATTCTAGAATAATCAAAGCAAAAATAAAACAACATGGTAAAATATACAGACAAGATGATACAGGAGAAACCACACATAATTGGATAATTGTCGTCAAAACTGCAAATAGCACGCAGTTGTGAATCACAGGCTTGTCTGCTCTGGTGTTTTCCTTTTTTCTTTCTTTCTCTCTTCCTCTTTTTTTGGTCTCTTTCATGGAAACAAAAAGTTTGTTTTTCTTCAAAATAAAAACCTTGGTTTGTGGGTTTGGGTTTTTTTTTTTTTTAATTCTTTGTATAAAAAGGTCAGAATGACTATCGCCCCAAGTATGAAACGGTAATAGTTTCCGGCATGGGAAATTTCATTGTTAAACAAAAGAAAAAAAGAGACCACCTTGTATCGCTGAAGACAAAACAAAGAAAACACTACTTGTCTCCAACTTGTATGTCATAGGGGATTTTGATCACTTTGGCATTAGTATCAGAGAAAACATTATGTGAATGTTTGTTTTCCTGACACGTTAAAAGTTATTTTTTAGATTCAAATAAAAGAGGAACATAACCCCTTTGACAAAGATTTTAAATAGAAAGGTAAACGATTCGTCAGATTGTTTTACAGTAACCTGACTCAACTCCGTTGGTTTTCTCATTCAAACACTCTGAAAATTAAGATTGCATAATGGTAATGATAACAGGAGCAGTGCCAAGTGAATAATATTTTGCCCGGATCCATGGCAATGTCATGGCCATCACACATATGGAACAAACCTCTAGAACATTAGGTCACATTTACTTTGTCAGGTAAAATTCAGAGAAAATATAGTCTACAAGTTAATGGATCTGTTTTTAAACTCACTTCTCACTCTCCCAAGTAGCCAACTTAGTCCCAATCCCTAAAGCACATTTTCTCCACAATCTTTGTTTTCATCTTAATATATTTGAGTAATATATTAAAATAAACCGTATCATTTTGAAACGATGAAGTGGCCTTATTTCTCAGTAGAAAGCAGCATCTACCTTAGATTAGACTCTGGAGGAATCAAATGTTTCTTGCCTAATTTCAACAAGACCTCTAAAATCAATTCACCCATACTTAATCAAGATGAATATTACAATATAATGTCTACTTAGATCTGAGAG
Source organism: Myocastor coypus (assembly GCA_004027025.1). Lineage (NCBI taxonomy): Eukaryota > Metazoa > Chordata > Mammalia > Rodentia > Myocastoridae > Myocastor > Myocastor coypus. Next base: position 20,565 of record PVJA010006463.1, read on the forward strand.
CATACAGACATATATTATTTAGATGGATGATGTAATTCTATTAATGTAAAACAAAACACATAGATTTGCCATTATATTGTAGTTTTAAAAATCTACTTAAGTTCATTTATTTTCTAAGCCACTTGTCTGTTTTAAAAGAAAATGGATGGGGCCCGGCAAGATGCCTCAGTGGTCTAAAGCGCCTGCTTAGGAAAGCTTGCGTGGCTGCAGAGACCACGATTCAATCTCTGGCACCACATGCTGTGCTAGCCCTGCCCTGAGGGCAGGCTGAGCTGGCCATAAAAATAAATAAACAAACAAACAAAAGTTCTGAAACAAGAAAAGAAAATGGGTAACATTTGGGATTTTATATGAATAAATAAATGAAGCTAAAATGTGAAAGGAAAAGGAAGTGCAATGTAATATTGCTAAGGCAATACTCTTTAGAGGAACAGAATAATCCAATTGTGGAGTTTAGAGAGAGAAGCATCCCATTCACCCAGATGTGCTCCTCTGATGGGGATCTGTACTGTAAACGTGCCTCACCCACTAGATTCCTAAATAGAGACAGTTCTACACCCTGGCCTCCAGTTAGGTCAGAGGAGCAACTGTAACAATGATAATAGCTTACATGTATATGACTGCTATGCTTTCTATAGGAGAAAATCAAGACATTCCATTGGCTTGAGCGTCTGGGTAGTACTTATGAGAAGGAAAGGGACTATATCTGGCACTGCAGATGCACTCCACTATGTCCAGAATTGAAGGTAATTTTATTCAAGCAGTGGAGATCAACAGTGTTGTGCAGTTCTGAAAGGCTGAGAGAGAATCCACTGATGTCACAACAGAACACATGTTCTTCTCTAGTGGAAAGCTTTCTATTGGGAAAAAAAAGTCGCGCAGAAATGAAGCAGACATGGGCCGTTCTCCTCAGTCCCAAAGAGAATCTAGCTAGTCAGAAATGTGGTCTCCAGTCAAGACATTTGGGAATAACTGGAGACCGTTTTGATTGCCACCACCAGAGCAGCAAAGTCTCTTGGCATCTAGTGGGAGGAAGCCAGAGATGCAACGAATATCCTACAATGCAGAACACTCTGAGAAAGATCACCCAGACCAAAAGACCAGCAGTGCTGAGTTTGAGAAATTTCAAATGAGCGTGATGCGGCACAGGGGAGAGTTAATGTTCTGCAAAGTGCCAAATAATGAATACTTTGGGTTGTGCTGCCGGATCACCTCATCCAAGCTACTTAACTCTGTCTTTCTGCCACAGTGCCCAACACTGAAAAGAGAATGATGAGTTCCAATAGAATTTTATTTACAAAAACCAGTGGCAGGACCCATGTGGATCTTCTGCCTTGATTTCTCATCACCTGAGATAGATCATTTCTCTTCTCAGAGATTCCTCTAACTCTTCTATCTGGAACTAGAAAGAAATTCAATTATCATTTTGACCCTTAGTTAGTAGAAACCTAACTTTAAGAATCACAATTTGAGCCAGGCATTGTGGCTCACCGCTGTAATTCCAGCACTTGGGAGGCTGAGGCAGGAGGATTGGTGCGAGTTCGAGACCAGCCTAGGCTACAAAAGTGAGCTCAAGGCCAGCCTCAACTGCATAGTGAGACCCTGTCTCAAAAAGACAAAAAAAAAGAATCACAATTTGAGACAAAATCTCTAAGTTAGGAAAATGAAATATATGACATGCCTATTTTTAAATTTTTTGTTTAAGAGGAAATGCCATGTCTAATATTTATAAATTTTATAAATTTATAATAATATAAATAATAATTTATAAATTTTATAAATATAAATATTTGTAAAGCAAATTTATAGGTTGTATTTTTAAGTGCATGCAAATATGTATTTAAACATAAATTTATTTATAATTTTATAAATTTAATTATAGAAAAAAATTTTATAAATAAACCTAAGATGTAACAATATGGTCTAAACAACAGACAGATGAGCAAACCAAGGTAGATACAATACCAGTTCTCTAAACCAGAGATTCTTGCTTTATGAATCATGGTGCCATGAACAGTCAATAAGTAAATTTGGAGAAAAAAGAAACAGAAATCCAGGAATTATACAGATTTGCTGAAATTGTATGCAGGGTTAGGAGTACAAATGTTTGTGCATTTTTATGACACTCTTGAGCTCTTAAAAATGTAAAACCTGTAACTAAACCACACATTCAAATGGTATGCTTTCAGAATGAAGTACTTCTTAAAAGATCTATATAGTGAAAATTAGATTATTTAAAAAAAAAAAAAAAAGATCAAAGAGGATTTCAGAAAATGCAAAGGTATTTCTTGCTCATAAATAAAAAGAACTAGCATTGTGAAAATGGCCATACTCCCAAAGCCATTATATAGCTTCAATGTAACCTGATTACCATAGGCATACCTCACTGATCTAGAGACAAGATTCACCTGGAACCAGAAGAAACCTAACAAAAGTAATTCTGGGCAGCAAAAGCAACGTAGGAGACATCACAATCCCTGATTTGAAATTATACTACAAAACTACTGTAATGAAATCAGCATGGTATTGGGGAAAAAAAAAAAAAAAAAACAGACCTAAGGATCCATGGAATAGATTAAAAGATGCAGATGCAACTACAGACACACTCAGGAACCTTATCTTCAACAAAAACATCAGACATGTTAACCCAAAGAAAGATAACTTCTTTTAATAAATGGTACTGGGTAAACTGTCTCTCCACATGTTGTAGATTATCACCATGTACTAAACTAAAGCCAAAATGGATCAAAGATCTGAATTTTAAAACAGAAACACTAAATTTACCATAACAGAAAGTAAGGAGAAATCTTGAAGACACAGGCATAGGCAGAAACAAAACTGCATGTAAATACTTCAAAGAATCAACAACTGATCTCATCTTATTGAAAAGCTTTTACACACTGAAAGAAATCACTAACAGTAAAAACACAACCCAAAAATTGGGAAAGAATTTTAGTCAACTATCCCTCCAACAAAGGACTTCTATCTAAAACATATAAAGAAGTGAAAAGAATCAGGCCCCCAAATTTCAGAAACTCAATCCAAAAATGGGCATCTGAAATGAATATGTACTTCTCAGATAAAGAAATACAAATATAAATAAATACACGAAAAACTGTTCAACATCATTGGTCCTTTCAGAAATGCAAAATAAAACGACACTAGAATTTCATCTCACCCCAGAAAGAATGTTTATCATCAAGAAATCAATCAGTAACAAATGCTGGTGAGTCTGTGGGGAAAAGGAAACCTTCACTGTTGTGGGAGTAGAGACTCATACAACCTCTGTGAAAATCAATGTAGAGATTCTTCAAAAAACTAAGACTAGAGGTCCCATTCAACCCAGCTAGTTCCCTTCTGGATATTTTCCAGAAGAACTGAAAACATCATACCACAGCAATATATGTGTACCATGTTTATAGAAGCACAATTTGTCATAGCTAAGTCTTGGAAACAACTCAAATGTCCATCCTCTGAGGAACAGATGAAAAAGATGCGGCAATTTTACACAATGTATTATTACTCCACTCTACAGACAGATAAACTTGAGGTATTTATAGGTAAATGGTACAACTAGAGACCATATTCATAAATGAAATAAATCAGACCCACATGTGTAAATATTGTATTGCTTTCCTGGTATAAAAACTTGACAAGTAAATAAAGTCTGAAAAGTACAATGGATATTGTGAAAAGAAAAGAAACTGCTCAAAAAGAGAAATGAATGAAAGGAAAGAAAGGAAAATATATATATACATATATATGTATATATATATATATTTCAGATGATTGTATTACTAATTTCTTTGTTATATTGAAAGGAATAATTAATACTTCATTTTTTGATCAATTTTGCCTACTTATATCTGGCAATCTGAACTACTTTGAAAATAACAATATGCCAACCATTATTAATTATCTATCTTGTTTTGAAATTCTATATTGTTATTAATGCTTTCAAATTTTTTATTCTCTTTAAAATACAAGAGACCAAAAAATGAACTACTTCTTTCATGCTGGCAACATAATTGAAAAGAATCTTCTCAAGGAAGATGATTTGCTTCTGTGTTTTCGACAGACACAATGAGCTGCCACAGATTTTCACATTTCTGTCCTGTGATAAGTCACATCAAACTGATCATAAGGCAAATTCCCATTTTGAATCCAAGTTTTTATGCCTGATAACCATTTATTTTTTTATTCTCTTTATTTTACTGTTTTTATTCCAAAACCTATGTAATATATCTTGCAAACGCCAATGTATTTAGTAACATTTTTTTTAAAGTAAGAAAAATAGAAGAGGCAAAAAACAATATGCAGGGCTATAAAATAGGGCTATCAATAGAAATGTTACTATTCCAAAGTCCTTTGCATACAATATCAGACATCATATTAGATTTCTTGGTTCTTCTAATCCCTAATCTTCAGAACTAAAACAGATGATTTCTGCATGACATTTTCCTTATACTCAGGATTTATCAGTGGCATAATAATCTGTCCACAAACATTTACTAAATCTCCCCTGTGAGCATAGCGTTTTATTAGGTGGTATAGTGAGTCAGAAGTAAGAGTTTCGCCCGCTGAATCATTAACCTCACTTCCTGCATTAAGTGTGCCCTTTTGAGAGGTTCTTCTGTCATCTGGCCCCACCGTAATCAGCTTATGAAATGGTACATAAGCCTCTATAGAAGGGGAGAGCAAAGAACAGAAGGCAGAATGAGAAAAACAGCAGATATTTTAAGGAGAGAAGAAACAAATACTAAATTGAAACAGAACTAAAGTGAGAAAAAAGTCTGCGTTGCTCCAACACAGCTCATCACAGCTGTCAACATGGCGAAACACACAGGGCTCGTTGTTCGCAGAAGGGTGATGAGGGGCACCAGGCAGGGCGCAAGAGCAATGGATTTCTCCTTTAAGACTTACTCCTATAAAACAGAGCAGTAGTGCTCAGGCCAAAACAGATACCCTACAGCTCTTTCTAAAGGTGTGCTAACGAGCTTAAAGTTTTCATTTTCATTTTCCTGGTTAGGGAGATCCCCCACCCACAGCACCCTAAGTCTGAGTTTGAATACTTTTCTTCTTCTTGCTTCCATTGCGTAAGCGCAAATTGCTGAATCATCATGATGCTTATAGGTCTCTTACGTTATGACACACGGCTACAACTTGCTGCTGTAACACAAGAAAATCGGACAGCTCTAACAGTGAGCCTTTCGTCTCTATTTTTATGCCTGTTACCATGTAGTCACAAACAAAAATTGATGATGAAAGAATTGAGTTAATCTATCTAGGGCAATAACATTAGTCATTTCCTACATTCTAGAGCTCCCTAAAGGGAAGAAAGAATAGAATTTTAAAATATGACACTGCCAGTCGGTTTTACAGATATCAAGTTTGTACAGGCACATAAATCAGAATCTATTCAAAGTAAGGAGCAGATGTTTGAATTATTCCAACAAAGTAAAATCATCTTCTCTCTTATATGCTACAAATCTACGGCCTTTTCATAAGTATGAAAGCTGCAAAATTGACTGAGATTCAACGTCTAGGCAATTCACGCTCCTTCCGAGTGCTTAGCACCCAAGCTGTAGCACCTGAGGATGCCATGTATTTTCCACGGATATGAAAATCTGTGGTGAGCAGATCCACTGCGCGTGAAGACTAAAGGAAACAGGCAGCAGTCAACCACAGTGAAGTTTTTAAGTAATGGCAATTTCTCACCATTTTTTAAAGCTATTCCTTCAACCAAAATTAAGATCAGAGTGGAGAGAAAAAAGAAAAAAAGAATTAAGAAGAATTCGAAGGAGCCAGAGGAGTGGTCCCTGAAGTTATTTTTCCAGCAGATGATACTCTTTTTGGTGTGACACTGCCTTCATCAGAAGGTGGTATGTTGGCTTTTTCACAGTAAGATATATGATTGTGACAATAAAGTAAGTTTATCTAAAAAGTATTAAAATGAATAAAGTGAAATAAATCAGAGCCACGTGTATAAAATACTGTTTTCTCTCCCTAGTGTAAGAACCTAAAAAAATAAATAAAACCTGAAAGGTATAAGAGATAGAGTAAAATGCAAAGAAACTGAACTTAAGGTTTAAATAATGAAGATGAGATTTTGTTTCCTTTTGCTGTTTTTTTGTTTTAGTTTAGTCTTGCTGCTTAGGGATTGGACTCAGGACTTTGCCAGGCAGGTGCCTGTGCCACTGATGTATCTCCTTGGCACTAAAGATGAGAGAGAAGAGAAAAGATAGGAAAAAAGGCAGGAGGAAAAACATGCAGGCATATACACAGGATGGCTGAGACGATTGTACTCATAATTTCCACTAGTTTTTTTTTTTTTTTTAATAGCAGTTCATGTTTAGAATTTTCACCTTGACTAATTCTGCATGCTGATATCTGCTATCTGAGCAACTACATCAGGAGAGCAATGTGCAATATAAAACCCATGGTTGAATGCCTTTCATATTGTTCTTCTAAATGTGTACTATTTCTAATGTCTTATCAATCATACTACTCTTTTTAAAATAAATTTTAAAAGACAAGGAAAAAATTAAGATTCCTTGAAAGCAAGAACCAATATTCAATTATTTCCCCAATCTTATATAACTGTATCTGTTAATCTGAGCAACAGATTTGATGATAAAAATAGATAATTTATCAACTATTGTTAATCAGCTATTCCTGTCTTGAAAACATGTAACATATGCTTTATTGTATGTTGCTCTGTTTCTGTCTTTTTTTCTATTTGTTTTTGCTTCTGTTTTCACTCTTAAAAATCAAACTAACTGCCTTGTGAATCAGAAAAAAGAATAAAAATAAATGCGATTGATGATGAATTTTTTCCCAGTGCTTCTTGCAGTTTAAATAATATCTGTTCTGAACATACCCTACAATGAGAGAGCACAGACCGCAGAACCTGTGTCTATTGTTTTTACATAGGCTACAATTCCCACAACTTTTATACAGCACAGCTTTAACAATAAATTATAATAAACGTAGGCTTTCTTACCATGGAAACAGTGAGCATGCGTGACCTAAACAACACATCAATGAGGCTGAGATATTCTGAGTTACTTTTGGACTCAGGCAATATCTTTCTTATATAGAGCATGAAATGAATCCATCTTATAGGAATCACCATAAAAATATTAATCAAAAATCTTCAGCATCATGAAACAACAAAGCAAACTGTCTTAGCATCTGTGTTCTAATAAAATGTGAAAATGATGGTCACTTTTCAAAAGAAAGTGAAAATATAATAAATGCAAAAATGTAGATATTTGGGGAGGAGGACTTGGTTTGGGGAATTGAACTCAGAACCTTGTGCTTGCTGGGCAGGCTCTGTGCCACTGAGATATATTATTGGTCCCAGATGTTTTGTTTTGAGAAATGTCTACTCAGGTCTTTTGTAGATTTTAACAACAGATGATTTGGAATTTTTTGGTAGGTGGAGTTTGTTCTTTTTTGTTTTTTTATGAGCAGAACAGATTTATTGAGGGAAAGAAAGCTCCTGTCTGAGAGACAAAACAGGGGTCCCAAGTGGGTTGTCCCTGGGAAGCTGTCTCTTCCTGGGACTTTTATAGAGGAAAACCGTGTGGTAAGGTAGGTCTAAGGTAGTAGAGAAGACATAGGAATTCGCTTAGGTGGGAATGAGGTGGGACGAAAATTATGACCTACCAATGAGATAACAAGCTCCACTGCTGAGATAAAACTGATTAAAATTGGTATCCAATGGGAAAGCAAGTCATGTAGCAAGCAGGCAAGAATACCACCTATTGGGCTTGGGCTCATGACTCTTTCCAGGCTCTTTCAGGTGATTGATATTTATTTGGCACATCAGTCCCTGATGCCCACCCTTAAGGAAGTATGCAGTTGCTTTTGTTTACTCTCGTCTTGAGGTCTGACCCAACTAGGAGGAGTGTCTGTCTCTAGTCATAAAGTCACCTTGTTGTCTATGTCTTCCTTGAGGGCCTGGCCCTAACTGCCTATAATATTTCTAGCTAATTTACCTACAACATTCCCCCTCTGAAGAAGTAACCCAAAACTCTGTGAGGGAATTATGGGCCATGACCACTCTCATTTCTTCAGGCTGAAGAGGATCATAGTTGTAATTGACAGTCAGAGATACTCTTCAGAGGGTCTATCTAAAGGACCTCCAAGCTGGGTGTGGTGGCTCACGCCTGTAATCCCAGCACTCGGGAGGCTGAGGAAGGAGGATTGGTGTGAGTTCGAGACCAGCCTGGGCTACAAAAGTGAGCTCAAGGCCAGCCTCAACTGCATAGCGAGACCCTATCTCAAAAAGACAAAAAAAGGACCTCCATAGATGTCACGCACTTTTGTCTTGGGTAGACATATAGCTTTGAGTCTGGAAGAGACAAATCCAAACAAAGAAATACACATGGGCCAAATAATAAGATCAACAGGATAGTTGTGAATAAGGTCAACAATGATATCCACCAGGAGAGGCCAGTAATGGCTTCCCATAAGGATGATAAGGAGAAGATCCAGGGGACTTTAGAGTCTGACATATCATTTATTTGCTGCCTAATGTCTTAAACAGCTTTTGAGATATTAGCAGAAGGATTAGGAATGTACACACAACATTCAGCTTTTATAATTGCACAAGTACCTCCCTGTGAGTTGGTTCTTTAAATACTCTGAATATTAACACCTTGTAAGACTAGTAATTTATAGTTTTTCCAATTTATAGACTGTCTTATCACTATATTATTTCCTTTGATGTCAAGCTTTTTGTTTGATGTAATCTCATTTGTCTTTTTTTAATAATCTTTGTTTTTGGAGTCTTATTCAAAATAATATATTTGTTCATTTCCATCTTCTTCTTGTAGTTTTACAGTATCAGATCTTGCATTTAAGTTTTCAATCTGTTTTGAATTGTTTTTTGTAGATGGTGAAGGACAAGAGTCTGCTTCAGTCTTCTGCACAGACATGCTGGGTCTCTAGTAGCGCCTCTTGTTGGGACCGCGTTTTCCCCATTGTGTATTCTTGGCATTTTTGCCAAAAATCAATTGATTGCAGGTTTATAGTTCTATTTATGTGTTCTCCATTCTGATAAACAGAATATTTTAGAAACATTTGAATAGTTATCTTGGGATATTACCAAAATAATAAATCAATAGATTTTAGCAGCAGGAAAGAAAATCACTAAGAAAAGAATGACTCTAAAAATATTCTTAAAAGATAAAAAGAAATTAAACACACACATATACATATATATATACATATACATATATATACATATATATATACATATACATATATATACATATATATATATACATATATATATACATATATATATACTGAACATCAAAAATATGTTTTTTGTTTCATAGTAAAAAAACAAGTTTGGAAAGCACTGAATCAAATTAAAACATAATTTTTATGTTTAACATAGTTTAATTTTTCTCAAGCTTGGTGATAGAGAATAGTATTTCTAGGATGAAATGTTTTAAATCAAGCACTTTTCCAACTTCTTATTTAAAACATTAACAAATACTTAGGTAATGTGACTTAGAGTTCTAGCATATCACATATCTTCTGATGATCACTACAGACCTTGATTCAGTAGGTCCAGATGTAAATGTGAAGTTTTGCAGTCCTAACAAGCTTTTGGAGTTGCCAGGGCTGCTGACCCATAGCAAACAGAGTAGTCAGAAGCTAGAGCAGAGGCTAACCGGGTCTGGAAGTGAGTGGATGTGTGGGTGGGTGGTTAGTCAGTTAGTTGGTTGGCTGGTTGGTGTTTTATTTGGCTTTAGTTTTTGGCTTTCTTCAGAGCCAAGGCACTGGCCTATAGATAGTAGTCTGCTCACATATGGTTAGAACCACCCTGATCGATATAAATGAGTCACATGTGTAGCTGTAAATCTGCAAGTAAGTACATTGAAGAAAGGCCTAGGGCTGGGATGCAGTGAGTAGGAGAGCACTTTCTCTGTGTAACCTAGGCCCAGCACCATAAGATAAGAATGCTAATAAGTTAAAGAACCAGGTAAAAATATTTTTATTGATTTTGTTTGATCTAATAGATCCAAACTATTATTTTTAACATACAGTGAATACAAAAGTTGCTTACTAGATATTTTACCTTTTCCAGTCTTTGGAAATTGATCTATATTTTATTTTTTAATTTAATTTAATTTTGAAAGGTAAAAAATAAAAGCAAGAACAAAAATCAGAAACAAGGTAACATACAGCAATACATATGTTACAGGTTTTCAAAACAAGAGTAGCTAATTAACAATGGTTGCCATATTATCTATTTTTATAGTCAAATTTGTTGCTCAGATGAGCAGATATAGTTATATAAGATTGGACATATGCTTGAATATTATCGCTTGCTTCCAAGAAACCTTAAAGTTCTGTTTTTCTCTCTCTTTTTTCTTTTCAAAAAAATTATTTTAAATACAATATAATAATAATTGATATGATATTAGAAATAGTACTCCTTAAATACATTTTAATTTTGTCTGATCACATTTCCAATATCATCTTGCTGTTAGTGCTCACTGTATAGAACACTGCAAATCTAGGAGAAAAAATTTCTATGCCGAACGAGTCCACGTACAGCCCCCGCTGACCTCTCCAGCTTCAGCCCCAGTGTCTCCCCTCTGTGCACATGACCTCCCAGCCACGCTTTGTAAGCTCTGTTCCTTGACTCCACTGTTCCACCTCATTGAAATGCCCTTATCCTACCTATCTCCTATCTGAAAACTCTGCTTAATTTTTAAACTGATGCAATTATACTAGGATTAAGTGTATTAACAGACATTAGAAATTTACCAAGAAAAAGAATATAATGTTGTATAAATGACAGCTGGTGTTACTATTTCATACTCCTAAGTGTTACTATTTCATACTCCTAACTTTACAATAAACTGAGAATTTGGCATGTTAATTACTTATTTTAATACTTAAAATAAGATACTAACATATTTTCATATGTACTATAGAGGAAAGCCATTTTTATTCTTCCTTTTGTAAGATAATTTTCTTTTTCCCAAAGCATTTAAAATGTACTTATAGCCATGATACCTTTAAAAATGTTTAGTGATGGGGTTGTGGCTCAGTGACAGAGCACTTGTGTAGCACACACAAGGCCCTGGGTTCAGTCTTAGCACAGTCAATCGGTCAGTCAGCCAATAACATTTGATATCATTCCTTCTATTTACAGTCACGAAAGCTAAGACTCTCAGGATGCTAAATGATCTTGCACTAAGTTCGATTAATACACTGAAAAATTCATCTTTTTTCAGAAAGTCTTTGAAAACGGATAATTCTTTATTGCCTAAGAGTAGTAGTCACTTGGTGTATTAGTTACTTTTTTGCTCGTTGCTGGAACAAATACCCAACACTCAAAATGAAGGAAGGAAAGGTTTTTTTAGCTCACAGTTTGTGGAGGTTTCAGTCCATATTCGGCTGGCCCAAGGCTGAGTAGAACAGAGCAGAGAGCATCCAGTTCATGGCGGCGGAACAGCAACAAAATGGCGGCAGAGGCAGCCAGTCAATCAGGGCAGCAGAGCAACAGCAACAGCTAGAGCTGTCTCTCTGTCTCTCTTTATATTACATTCAGGCTCTCCACCTTAGCTCCCGCCCTAGGCTACACCCATAATCCCAGAAGTACTAAAACCCATAATCCCAGGGATCATGGATCAGTATCAAACTCTAGAAGTCTCTGTCCAATGACTACATGAGGCTTTGGGGGGACAACTAGACATAAACCATAACACTTGGAGTGTTGGGGATCAAGTGAGACAACTGCTGCAGTAAAGAGTATGGAATATTAAAGAGTTTCTTTCTTTATTTATTTTTAATGTATTTGGTACAAGGTCTCACCGCGCAGCTCAGACTTATAGTGATCCTCCTCTGTTCAGCCTCCTCAGAGCTGGGATTACAGGCATGTGCCATCATGCTCAGACACCATGGCCTGCTCAATGCACCCAGGGGGTGAGGCCAGCACAACCTGTGATGCTGGAGATCAAACCGAGGTCCCTGTGCTTGTCTAAGCAGGCGCTTACTCCACTGAGCTATCTCGCCGGTCCTAAGGAACCTCAATACTGCAAAGACTACTGTTACGAGTTTAATTCTAATTTTTGTCACTGACAATATGGCAAAACTAGAAAGTTCCAAGATGTTAGTTTCTTTACAAGGATGTCTTAATAATAATATTGGCTTCACAGGTCGAACTTCTCAGACGATCAGAACAACAAAATAATGGAAAATTTCCCTCTAGGATTTCGTTTCTATGATTGAAATACATTATTTTTTTTCCTCTTCCTGTAAGTGGCCTGAGGTGTCCTCTGAAAATTACTTGCTGCTGTCTTGACCCAGAAAACCTCACAAAATCATGCAAATCAAGAAGCTCCAATCTTTGGGTTCACTTTAAGAACACACATGAAACTGCCCAGGCCATCAAGGATATGCATATCCAAAAGGCCACCAAGTATCTGAAGGATGTCACATTGCTTCTTTAAAGACTGTGAGTCTTTTCCCAGCAAGAAGGTGTATTGTGAGTCACATGAGTTTCACTGTGACTCAGGAATCATTTTAATCCTGTGAACTCTGGCCAAAATCAGCGGGCCTCAACTTCCCAATGCACATCAGCACCTCCACAGTACTCCAAAGATATCAGCGCCCAGTCAACGATGTTGCAAACCTTGAATGTGTTGGTCAGAAATAAAATAGATAACGTTTATAAGTCCTCATACCCCCACTGAAGTGATTTTAATGTTTGCCCAAGCTAAAGAATTACTGGATTCATCAACCTGAGGGTCTTTTTCTTTTTTGAAAGCAGGAAGGTTGTTGTTTTGTTTGTTTGTGACAGTGTCCTACCATGTCGTTCAGGTTAGTTTTGAGTTCACCATATAATCTAGGCTAGCCTTACACTCAAGGAGATCTTCCTGCCTCAGCCTCCTGGACCTCAGGGTTTGGCTTTTTGTTTTTTGTTACTTTTTTCAAAGTAAGACTAATTCTTGTTTACAGAATGTGAGGAAGATTAAAGGAGATAAGGTATTATATAAGTATCTGACATGTGTATGGTATTTAGTAAGAACTCATTCTTATCTTCATCGTCTTCCAGTTAATTACTTTGCTTTCTACTAATTGAACAAATGCCTGAGCTATTTTCCTATCAAACAGTATTTTTTTTAATGAGAGCTGTTTATTCTTAGCCAAAACGGAACATTTGGTAGTGATTCAACCTCAACCCACATGAAGAACATTGCAGATTCTCACCTGCAGTGTTGGTCTTAGAGCCTCCCTAGACACAGCCCAGCTGTTAAGCATACTCTTCTCCCATCATAGAGACTTGCATCCCCCTGATGACCCCTAACAATTTCCCCTTACCCTTGAGGTAATTAAAAATTTTAATGATTAAGGATGAATGATAACTTCATCAGAATCTCCTGTGCAGTCCATAAAATTCAGGTTGGTGGGCTGTGTCCTCAACCTACTAAATCAGAGCCTCCAGCATTATGACCTCTGAAACTGTGTTTCTAGCAGGCTTCTCAGCATGCTTAATACTGGTAAGGCAAGTTCTGGCCTACCTGAGACTTCCAACCTGCTGCCTGAGACCTCCTCCAGCCCACCTGAGACTTCTGGCCCACCTTAGATCTCCAGTCCTCCTGAGACTTCTAGCTCACCTGAGACCTCCTAAGGCCTGCCTGAAACCTCCAGCCTACTGTCTAAGATCTCCTCTGACCCACGTGAGACTTCCAGCCCGCCTGAGACCTCCAGCCCACCTAAGACCTCCTCTGTCCCAAGTGAGACCTACGGCTCACAAGAGACCTCCTCCAGCCCACATGAGACCTCCTCCTGCCTGCTGTGAGCACAGCCTAGCCAACATTAGGCCCACTATGTCAGACTTCCTCCAGCCCACCACAAGCGCAAGCTATCCAGCAGCTAGGTCTGCCATGTGAGTCAGTCCTTCAGCCAGACACAAGTGTAGCCTATGCAACACCAGGTCTGCCACGTGAGTCAGACCTCCAGCCTGATGCAAGCTTAGCCTATCCAGCAGCGAGGCCTACCAGGTGAGTGAGACCTTCCTCCCTCTGCCTACAAGCAACTCAGCCAACCCAGCAGCCCAGACTGAACCACCAACCCGTGGGCACGCAGTCCTGCACCAAAGGTCACTGCTATACAGAATGATACAGACAGGGAGCAAAATGCAATCTCAGGTCCCCAACCCACCTGTAACAGATATAGGACACACTACCCTACAAGAAAATGAGAATCATGCAGATGAAATCTCTGAACCAATAGCTTCTGAGGTAGACAGACAAGTGCAGAATGTATAGAGCAACTCAGATCAGAGATAACATGTCAAGTAAAAAAATAAACGTATGAAAAAATAGACTATGAAGTGGAAAAACAATTGCAGAAATGTATAGAGGAAACCAGGGAAGAAATAACCACTGAAGCTAAAAAAGACATGTCTAAATTAATAGCATCTAAAGTAGGGGAACAACTACAGAAAGGTAGAGAGGAGAACAGAGCAGAAATAGAGAGAGAGAGAGGATAACTATAATGAGAGACTTTACTACTGTTAAAGGAGATATTAATTAAAACTTAGAGGAGAATAGAAAAATGATGGACTCCCTGAGTGAACAACATAAGAACGAAATAGATCGCATAAAACAGTTTAAAAGAGATATACAAGAAAATAAAATCTCAATCACAAGCTGGCAAAAACATATGAACCCAAGTGAAGATAGAATCTCAGATCTTGAAGACACGGTCGCAGCTAGTGAAAAGATAAGAAAGGATCTCTTAAAAACAACTAGGGCACAGGAAAAAATAATTCAACATCTGCAAGATGATGCAAAAATGAACAACGTGAGATGAATAGCAATCAACAAGAATTAAAGAGTCAACACAAATGATATAAAACTTCCCAAATTTGAGGGGAAAAAACAGAAACACAGAAAACTTCCCAAATTTGAGGGGAAAAATTGGACATTCAGGTAACTGAAGTGTATAGAACTCCAAATAACATCGACCTGACTAAAAACATACCCAGACATATAATAGTCAAGATCCCAGAAATCCAGCAAAAAGATAATATATTAAAAGCTTCTAGAGAAAACAAACATCACATTTAAAGGAAAACCCATCAGAATAATGGCAAATCTCTCTTCACAAACCATGAAGTCCAGAAGAGCATGGAGAAGAGTGCTTCAAGTCTTCCATGAAAACAAATTCCAGCCCAGACTGCTATACCCAGCAAAACTCTCCTTCAAGTATGAGGGAGAAATGAAACACTTCCATGATAATGAACAACTAAAGGATTTCATGATGTCAAAACCAACCCTATAAGATATACTGAAAAAAAAAATTTTAGAGCGAGGACAAAACAACCCGAACTCAACAAATGAGAACAGAAAGAATCCACCAAATAGGGCAAGCAATTAAACACAGGAAAAAAAAGAGGTAAATAGTAGTAAGTAAAGCTCAGGTCAATCATAAGTCAATACATTTCAATTATAACCATCAATGTAAATGGAATCAACTCTCCAATTAAAAGATATAGACTGACAAAGTGGATAATAAAGCAAAATCCAACCATATGCTGTATACAAGAAACACTTAACTCACAAAGAAACACAGAAGCAAAAAGTTAAAGGGTGGAAAAGAATGTTACATGCTCCTGCATCCTCAGAAAAAAAGCAGGGGTAGCAATCTTGCTTGCAGACACTCTAAACTTCAAACCAAGTTTGATCAAATGAAATAAAGATGGACACTACATACTGGCTAGGGGAAAAATTCAAGATGAAGAGGTCACACTCATAAATATATATGCACCCAACATGGCAGCACTGAGTTATATAAGACAAATCTTAATAGACATGAAAAATCTCATATCCAATACCACAGTTTTAACAGGAGACTTTAATATCCCTTTATCTCAAAAGATTGGTCAAACAGACAAAAAAATTAGCAAGGAAGTAGAAGACCTGAACTGGAACCTGGAACAACTGAACTAAGTGGACATACACAGAGTGTTCCACCCAAACACTTCAGAATAAACATTTTTTTCAGCTGCACATGGGACATTTTCTAAAATAGACCACATATTAATCCATAGGTCATGCTTAAGTATATGCAAGAAAACAGAAATTATCTCATGCACACAATCTGACCATAGTGCAATGAAATTGGAAATAAATGACACAAGAAGCCACAAGAACCCCAGAAATCTGTGAAAATTAAACAACACCCTTCTCAGCAACCAGTGGGTTGCAGATGAAATTAAACAAGAAATTAAACAATATCTACAATTTAATGAAAATTCAAACACAACTTACTGGAATTTATTGGATGCAATAAAAGCAGTTCTTAGAGGGAAATTTATAGCCCTGAACTCACATATTAAGAAAACAGAATGGAAACAAATAAATATTCTGATACAGCACCTAAACCAACTAGAAAAGGAAGAGCAAACGAAATCCAAGCCCAAAGGCTGGAGGTAATTATAAAGATTAGAGCAGAAATCAATTCAATTGAGACAAAGAAAGCATTACAAAGAATTAATGAATTAAAAAGCTGACTCTCTGAAAGATAAAATAAAATTGATAAGCTCCTAGCTAACCTCATCAAAAAGAGGAAACAAAAGACTCAAATTCAAGCAATAAGGAATGAAAAGGGTGAAAATACTACAGACCCAACAGATATTCAGAGGATCATAAATAGCTACTTTGGGAATCTTTACTCTCACAGAATTGAAGACACAGAAGAAACAGACAGATTCCTAGAAAAGTACAAATTACCAAAACTGAATCAAGAAGATATGAGAACTCTCAACAACCCAATAACAGCCAATAATGTACAAAATGTAATAAAAAAGCATACCGACAAAGAAAAATCCAGGACCTGATAGATTTACCACTGAATTCTACAAGAAATTTACAGAACATATAAGCCCAATACTTTTCAAACTCTTCAATGAAACGGAAAAGGAAGCAATCATCCCAAAATCATTCCTAGGAGCAAGTATTCCACTGATACCAAAACCAGGAAGAGACACAACTAAAAAAGGGAACTACAGACCAATTTTTCTCATGAATATAGATGCAAAAATTCTCAATAAAATCCTTGCCACTAGAATATAACAAATCATCACGAAGATTATACACCATGACCAGGTAGGATTCATCCCATGTTTGCAAGGATGGTTCTATATATGCAAATCTATAAATGTGATACACTATATCAATAGAGCCAAAGCCAAAAATCACATGATTGTCTCAATTGATGCAGAAAAGGCTTTTGACTAAATCCAACACTCATTCATGTTCAAAGTCCCACAGATAATAGAAATAGAGAGCCTCTACCTCATTCTTTTAAAAGCCATCTATGATAATCCAACAGCTAACATAATTCTAAATGAGAAAAAACTGAAGCCCTTTACTCTCAAATCTGGTACAAGACAAGCATGTCCTCTATCTCCTCTCTTATTCAATATAGTTCTGGAATCATTAGCTACAGCCATTAGACAAGAGAGAGAAATAAAAGGAACAAAAATAGGTAAAGAAGAAGTTAAATTATCATTATTTGCAGATGATATGATAATTTATTTGGAAGACCCCAAAAACTCCACCAACAAGCTATGAGAATTCATACACAAATTCAGTAGCACAGCAGGTTACAAAGTCAGCACACAAAAGTCAATGACATTCTTTTACGCAGATAACAAAAAAACTGAGAGAGAAATTAGAGAAACGATAGCGTTTACAATAGCACCAAAGAAAATAAAATGTTTAGGAATCAACCTAACTAAAGAAGTAAAAGAGCTTTTCATTGAAAACTACAGTACTCTGAAAAAAAGAGATCCTAGAGGATTTCAGAAAATGCAAAGATATTCCCTGCTCATGGACAGGAAGAACCAACATTGTGGAGATGGCCTTACTCCCTAAATTGTTATACAGATTTAATGCAATTCCTATCAAAATGCCATCAACATACCTCACAGACCTGGAGAAGTCATTCATGAAATTTATTTGGAACCAAAAAGGACCCAGTATTGCAAAGACAATCCTGGGCAACAAAGGTAAGGCAGGAAGCATTACAATTCCTAATCTAAAATTGTACTACAGAGCTACCATGATAAAATCAGCATGGTACTGGCAAAAAATTGACCTGAGGATCAATGGATCAGTGGAATAGATTAGAAGATGCAGACGTAAATACAAACACACTTAGCCACCTTATTTTTGACATTGGGGCCAAACATGTTTTCTGGAAGAAAAATAGCCTCTTTAACAAATGGTGCTGGAAGAACTGGCTCTCCACATGTTGAAAACTAAAACTTGACCCGGGTCTATCACCATGCAGTAAACTAAAATCAAAATGGATTAAAGTTCTAAATATTAAAAGAGAAACCCTAAACCTCCTAGAGGAGAAAGTCGGAGGAAATCTTAAAGACATCGTGGTAGGCAAAGAATTCATGCACAAGAATCACAATGCACATTTAAAACGTGAAAGAATCAACAAATGGGATCTCTTCTGGTTGAGAAGTTTTTCCATGTCAAAAGAAATCACCAACAGAGTAAAAAGACAACCCACAAATTTTGAAAAAAAAAATTTAACTAATAAATATTCAGACAGAGGTCTTCTATCTAGAATTTATAAAGAACTAAAAACCATTAGGGTTCCAAAAGTCAAAGATCCAATCCAGAAATTAGCATGTGGGATGAACGCATACTTCTCAGAGAAAGAAATTCTACAAGCCTATAAAATACATGAAGAAATGCTTCACATCGCTAGCCATTCGTGAAATGCAAATCAAAACAACATTTAGATACCATCTCACCTCAGAAAGAATGGCTACTATAAAGAAAGCAACTAACAACAAATGTTGGAAATGCTGTGGGGAAAAAGGAACACTTCTCCATTGCTGGTGGAAATTCAGACTGGTGCAACCATTATGGAAAGCAGTGTGGAGACTCCTTCAAAGGCTAGAGCTGGAAATCCCATTCAATCCAGCTATCCCCCTACTAGCAATTTTTCCAGAAGAACTGAAAACATCATATCATAGTGATATCTGTGCACCTATGTTTATAGCAGCACAATTTGTGATAGCCAAATCCTGGAAACAACCAAAATGCCCATCATGTGAAGAATGGTTGAAAAGATGTGGTATTTTCATAAAATGGAATATTACTCAGCTGTAAGGAATGATAAACTAGAAGACTTTATATATAAATGGATGTATCTTAAATGTATACTCATAAGTGAAATAAACCAGACCTATACATGCAGATATTGTATAGTCTCCCCAGTGTAAAGACTCAAAAGAAAAAATAAATAAATAAATTTTGGGCGGTACCAGGAATTAACCTCAGGACCCTGTTTTTTCTACATTCTCCACCCGTATAATTTTTTTTAGAAGAGTGACTTAAATATAAAATGCATTTGGAAGAGTTAAAAAAAATTAATGTCTGTTGAGAGTGTTAATGTTTAATTGTTTGGTCAGTCTTACAAACCTGTCTGTTGATCTATACTGATTTGATAATGAAAATATATAATGCAACCATTGTTAAATTTTTCTTGTTTTGAAATTCTTCACTATATGTACTCTTCCTTGTTCCTGTTTTTTCTATCTTTGTTTCTACTATTTTTACTCTTTAAAATATAAATAAATAAATAAATAAATAAATAAATAAATAAATAAATAAATTTCAAGTACTGAAATAGAAAAAATAAATAAATAATCAATTTTTTAAAAAAATACTGGTAAGAAGAAAAGAGATAACCATAGACTCAACCTTCAGGTTACTCATTAGTGCCCTACCTACTGCAATTTACTTATAGACCAGAGAGTTAGTAAAGCTGTTAATGTTGGAGGTTTTTTTGTTTTGGAGGTTTTGTTATTTCTTTTCATTATTCATTTAATTAGTTATTTAGTTATTTGATACAGGGTCCCACTGTACAGCTTGGTCTCAGAGTAGTCCTCCTGCCCCAGCCTCCCCAGCGCTGGGATTACAGGCATGTACCACCATGCTCAGCTTCAGGGCCCGCACAGGGATTTAGGTGGCTGGCAAGGCATGTAGTACCAGCAATTAAACTTGGGACCTTGCCTTTGCCGGGCAGGTGCTTAGACCACCGTGCTATCTCCCCAGCCCCAGTTTCTTTGTTTTTAACAACTGAGTAGCTCTCTACTGTCTGAAATATTTTCATGATTTAATTTTTTTTTTCCTTTCACAATGCTTTAAGACTGTCAGGGAGCCTAAGATGGTATTCTATCCTGTCCCTTTCTTTAGAAGAAAGAAAAGCTACAACTTTCCCAAAGTCAGCCACCTGGTGTCACCTCTCTCAGGGTAAAGCTACCGACTCTTCTGATAGAAACTGATGCTCGCAGTGTCATCTTCGTGACATGTGGCTCTCTACCGGCCTTCACATACACAGGTTTACCTCTTCACACCCTGTCCCTGTTAAAGAAAGTCCCTCTCCCTCCACAGTAAAGCTGGAAAGCACATTCCATTTCACAAATGGTCGCTAGACAATGAAAACTTCAGACAGAGCACAGATTTTTAAATGTGTAACTGAATAAATAGAAGACATTTTTACATGGACCATAACAGTTTTGAGAGGTACTTGCTTAGAAACACATGAAGATGTTAGGGCACGAGCTCCTCCTATAAAGGTAAGTGATTGCCGGAGCCCCCAGGGACCTACACTGGGGACCACAGCCAACCACAGTGCAGAAAGCCACCAGAGAACACTGCCACCTCCAAATTCAGAGGAAGTAATTCAGTAAGCACAGAAACCAAAAACACTGGTACCACTAGAATTTTAATCCCTTCTACAGTCACGGTTCTGGAATTTGCAAATGCACATCTTCAGATACGTGAAGCCATGTATTTGTTTACCTAGCTTGGCTTCCTACCATTATTGCTCTCATTATGATCATGAAGTGTTTTTTTACGTTTCCAAAGCTTGATTCATTCGGTAATTGCCATCTTCCTATCTGGGTCATTGGTCATATTTATTGCAAAAGAAAAATACAGATCATTATTCAAGAGCAAATTCCACATATTTTCCACGTCCTCAACTTTTCAACCTCTCTTATTTTGTTCAGGACTGATCCGTTCCAAGAAACAGCACATTCCCCAGAGGCAATCAGACTGCAGCAGCAGGGGCGCAGGGCCGGTCCCAGACAGAGAGGCAGGTTGGCAGTGTTGTTGCCATTCGCTGTCCTTAGCATAGGCTTTGTTTCCTAAACACCTCAAAGCGGCTTTAAAAATAAATGTGTGGTTAAAATCAGCCTAACCCCTAAATCTTGGGAAAATTTACACATATACACACAAACACCCAAACACACACTTCCTATTCTTCCTTGTAGAATAAGCAGGTCATTGTTTTGGGCAATTCATTTCACTGTAAAAGAAAACACAAAAAAAAAAACATGGCAGGGTGAATAGATCACATTATTCACTTAAATGTGCCATATTTGAGAAGAATATACAGCTAATACATTAATAAAGAAGGTGGAGACTGTGTAGAAAACGTGTTCCTGTTTATAGTAATGTATACAACATGTGCCTTGTATCTTTCTCTTATTTTTTTTTCTATTCTGTTCTTCTTTTCCACTTCATCCATGCTAGAATCTAGATTACCCTTTTGCCATTGTGTTTCCTGCATGGCTAACTAGGCTATTTTTAAAACTCATACAAAATAAACAATTCAGACTCTTAAAAGCCAAGGCAATTCGATGCTCCCAAATAAATGGAAGAAAGATCTTTCCACTTTCTAAAATGACCTTTTCTTATAATAGTCAGTAGATTCAATAGCAAAGGAAGAAAGCGAACCCAGCTCTGATGAAGGGCTTACTGCCAGCATCGTGGAGGAGCTTTGAGTATAGATCTCATCGCTCCTCACAATGCTTCGTAAGGTTGAAATTATTATTCCACTTAACAGATCAAGCGCAAAGGCCCAGAGAGGTAAAATGACTTGGGAGATCATAAAATATTAAGTGAAGAGGACAGTATAAAATAGAGTGGCCCATCTTACTCAAAAGCAAGACGCTCTTTCCACACTGCTCAAAGATAGAAGTTGTTTCCATTGTCTACAAAGTTTGTTTTGCTTGGTGCTCATTTTAGGTTTTTTGTTTGTTTGTTTAAATCCTGTATCATTTGTTTTGTCAGGAGAAGACAGAGAATCAGAACCTAGGAACAATGGTGCCTTTAAGCTCAATGAGAACTCTTGTGGGCACTTAAATTTTAGGCCATGATGATTAGTTATCTATTGAGCCCTTAGTGAGGCAAAAACAAAGCAATCCCATCAGTGGTGGCTCACACCTGCAATTCCAGCTCTTGGGAGGCTGTAAACAGGCAGAGCACTGAGTCAGATCTAGTAGTGAGACCCTGAATACCCTGTAGATCTTTCCCTAAAAAAAATGGAAAAAAAAAGCAATCCCATCAAACACATGCACACACGTGGGCGCGCGCGCACACACACACACACACACACACACACACACACGCACACACATTCAGAGCCAATCAGATGTTTGGAAATATATTGACAAAGAGGTGTGAGTTGAGCTCTCATTCAGAATGGTGCTCTTGGATTCCTCTTAAAAAAGTACTATAAGGCTGGGGCTAGGGCCAGTAATAGAGTTCTTGCCTTGCATGCACAAGACCCTGAGTTTGATCCCTGGCAAAACACACACACAAACACACACCTAAATAAGAAAGTTACCACAGTCCTACTGTAGCCTCAGAAACCTACACAAATGCAGACACTCAGTTTACACTGATCTGTTTCTGACCCTTACTGCTCAGAAATCTGACAACACCAGAAACTAGGGTGTCTGCTCTCCGACATACAGGGCCTTACTGAAGCCTAGGCAATAAGAGAATGCATGGGAACAGCTTTTGGTTAAAAGAAAGGAAATTCTTAGACACAGACCAGTTTTGTTTCCCATATTTCAGACAAGCCCCTTTTATGCTTCGATAGTTTCCCTGATCCCTTCCAGGGCCCAGTGAAGAGTTAGAAACTCAGACTGACCTAGTTTGGGCTCCCCAGTAAACAATTCGCTGGTTAAATGAACCTGTTTCTCTGTGATCTCATTTGTAGAACAGTGATACTAATACCAACCTTACCACATTGTTTTGAGGATTAGAGATAATGGAAGTGAAATACCTAGAAGATACTCAGACAAGAGCCCTGACATCTTTGCTTCACTACTTTAGCCCTAAATAGTACCTCGGCCTAAAATCTTAGGGTTTGAAAGCTTCACCAGGGTTTATTCCAACAACATAGAAATACAATCTTCACATTCTTAAAGCATATAGTCTGAACGCTTTCTGCCTTGAGAAATAGTCTCGACTCAAGCAAAAATGATGAATATAATCTCCAGCCACATGGGGAATTACAAAACAATCAAGTTCAGGATGTTTAAAAGAATACAAATGGGAAGGAGTAAATTGTTGATAAATTTAAGCAAGCAAGAATAGATAACACAGTTAAGTTTTAAGAAATGGTCATCTAGGACATGGAGTACAATAAATTTCTGAGCAGAAAAATACTTTTACAATCCATAAAGTAGAACATTAGTACTACAGTTAAATTCATGTTTTTAACTGTTTTGTTGTTCATAGTTTGAAATAATGAATTTGGACATGGTTTTGCTGTTATTAAATGAGTTCTAACGATGGACAAAGTTTATGGAATAGTCAATGATTATCTTTATTATCTGATTTTGAAACAATTGTGCTGTCCCTTTTCTTCCCACTTCCAACATAGCTCTTCAGAATTTAGAAAATTTACCTCACAGCCGCATCAGCTTCATCATTATAAAACAGGCCGCATCAGACCTGCTGGGCCACTAGCACAGTTCACTCGGGGCCCTGTGCTCAAGGAAAACACCATACCAAAGGACTGAGTCAAAGCCACCAGTGCCACCACACATTCTGCAGCCAAAATCCTCATCCATTTTCAAGACTTGTCAGATGCATGATCTTTGAAACCCAAATTGACATGGAAAAAATGCCCCTGAGATTACACTGGTGCCACCGGTGATAACTAGACCTCACAGAATAGAACTAGCTGAAAAATCTGGACCATCGATCAGTACATGGGTCTGTTTCATTTTCACCAGGAAACAAGTTTAAATTTAGATGTAATCACCCTTACAGGCAAACTAAAGTAGCTATCTCTGAGGAGAAAATCATCACACTGTTCAAATCATGTGGAGAGCTTTGATTTGAGCTACTGCAACTTCGCTCACAAATATGACTTAAGCTACCACCAGTATTAAAAAAGTTGTGGAAGTGTAACTAACCCAACAGCTTATAATGTTGATGAGATGAATTTTTAAATATATACTTGGATTGCTTCCTGTGCAGGAAATACCTTAAAAGCTCCAACGGGGAGCATAGCACTGAATATTTACTCTTCAGTCATTATAAAATACTATTAAAATACCAAATTTCTTGGTCTGAAAAGGGAGAGTAATGGTGGCTAATAGAACATTCCATGAAAGGGAAGCATTATGAAGAGCAAGGAACATAGTGTAAGTGAAATGCCATTGAAAATTCTAGAGTAGAATGGGCAAACTCAACAGTCCACAGGAGCCAAGAGACAACACAAACATATAAATCAGGCTGAGTGTGACAATCAGCATGGAGGAGACTGGTGGGTGTCATAGTGATGTGAAAGAAACAATAAAACTTCTGCTGAGGACCAGATTCCTAATTCAGAGAGGGCTTACATTCTTGCTGCATCCTCATGGGGCAGAAGAGGCAAGAGAATGCACCTTGGTCTTTTTAAGGGCACTAATCTCATTAAAGAGGGGTGTATCTTCCAGCCTCACTGGCTCCAAAAAGCTCCACCTTCTATGATCCTCACGTTAGCGGCCAGATTTCTACTTGGGAATTGGGGGCCACAGGGCATATCCAATCTATAACTCTATTCCTTTTCTTCTCTAAGTGTGATCTCCTTTATCTCTTGCAGCTATGATCTTTGCGTTCTCGTCTACTCTGTTTGATTGCTTGAGCCATGTCTTTCTTGAGTCCTTTGTACTCAACATGCAGTGGCTCATCAGGAGACTTATAGCTGTGCTTATCAATGAGCAACCTGCCCACCACGAATGAGTTAGCACCGGGATCTTTGGAAGGCTCGGGACCAGCCTGCACATAGCACACTAGGTGGTGGACAGCTGTGGACTGCACCGAGAGGGACATGCTTTCAATAAAACACAGAACAATGGGCAAAAAAAAAAGCAAGAGCATCTTCATTCTCTCTCTCTCTCTCTCTCTGTCTCTCTCTCTCTCTCTCTCTCTCTCTCTCTCTCTCTCTCTCTCTCGTTGCAGACCCCAACAACTTTGACAAGGAGGTAGAAAAGAACTTAATGGCAAGATACAGGACTTTCTCCCCTCAGACATGTGGGGAATCTATGCCCATACTAGTATTCCAAGCTAATAAGTGGATAATACAATTTTTAGCATTTAGGAAATACTAAGTTTTTTAGTATCTTTAGTATTTAGGAAACTTTCTGTAATATTAAGGTAAATATTTTCTGCTGTCAGATAAGCATATTCAGGGCCAGCCAAATAGCTCAGCAGATTAAAGCACCTGCAAGCAGGCACAGTGGCCAGGATTTGATCCCGGGGTCTGCCATGCTGCCCCCGCCCCTGGAGTGCACTGACTTGGCAATTGAGACTGGGTATGCTGGCAGTGCCTGTAATCTCAGCCCTTGAGAGACTATAAACAGGCAGATCTCTGTGAATCCAATCTAGTAGTGAGACCCTGAACATCCTGTAGACCCTTCCTTAAATATATATATATATATACATATATATACATATATATATGTATATATATATATATATATGTAGATAGATAGATAGATAATAGATAAGTGTTCAATACTAGGTTATTTTCATTTTATTTTGGAAATTAGATGCAGTACACATTCCTATAAAGATTACTTTGATGGTATAATGACCTTTGGAACAATCAGTGAAACTCAGACTGCCTTGTTTGGCGAGCACATTTAAACACAATAAATGAGCAGACCTGAATGACTGGAGCTGTGGTCCACCTCTCCAACCCAGTCAGTCTCCTCTGCCTTTATTGTTGCACCCAGAATTATACATCTGTGTGGTCTTTATCCACTCCTGTAGACCTCTACGTTTGCCAGCTCTGCTCCAGAGCTGTGCTTTGTTTTGCTTTGCTTTGTTTTGTTCAAGAGCACGCTTGTGGTGCACAATGGCCACATTCATCATGGAAGCTAGGAGTGTCCATACCACATCTTAATTCATTTTCTCCTTTTTGCTCTCCCTTCCCAAGCCCTCCATTCATTGCTTCGTCACTTTCCCATTAGCAAAAGACCCAGCACTCTGCTCAAAGCCACTTCGCAGCCACCGTGGTCTGCTCTACCCAGTGGCCCCTGGAAAGCTACACTAGCTACAGCCATTCTCCCTTTTTTTAAAACCAAGAAATGTGGACTTCAAGGGGTTGATTGGCTTGATGAAAATCAGCACACAGTTAATAAACAGTGTGTCCAAAGTCAATATGTTTGTTTTCAATATAAAATACTGCATTCCTAAATAGATCCAGGGTAAATGTATTCCAATCACTTTGTTTTCAGCTGTGTTAAGTTTTCACATACAGTTTTTAGAGTATTAAAAGACATAATAAAGGATGTAGTAACTGTGAAAGAAAAAGATCATTTTTGTGATTGTTCACTTAATGTGAACAATGAAGGCAAATCACACACTGCGAATAATCTACAGTGTTGTCCTAGGCACACACATTATGAGGACTATAAAAATGATGTATTGATAGCCTAATTACTTGGGCATGTGTTCTTTGTGGACAGCATCCTGACTTGAGTCAGCTCTCTGTACTTATCCTATTGCCAAGTACAGTTGCCCCCACTTACAAGAAGGCAGACACACAAGGGATCAGGCAGGAATCAGGGAAGACAATGAAAGCCTCTGTGATTTCTGAAGATCAAGCGGCCTCTTTCCAAAAGGTCACCCCCCAAAAATATCTGAGTTTTCTCAGCTCAAGATTGCAGTGAATGGATGTTCTTCATAGTCACCAAATGAAGACCAAGCCAATTGCTTTGTGGAGCTGACAGGCCCTTGGAAATCAAAGCTCATCCAAGAGCCTACAAAATCCCATGAGAAGATGTTGGTGCTCTGAAGCATTATCAAATAGTAAGTAATTTCTTCTGAAAATTATGGACCAAAGCATCAGTGTTCTGAAGCTGGCTGAGGGACAGACCAGTATAGAGCACTCCAGTGAGGAGTCATTATCATGGATTAGACAGGCATGAGCTTGCCCACGATGAAAAGCAGGCTCACTGGTCGCTGGGTTGATGTTCTCTAAGAAGCTATAACAAGGTCTTCATTGTCTACACCCATAGGGAGCCTGTATCTGCTCAAGTCCTCCTACTGTACCTAAAACAGCAAACTCTATCTTGACTAAATTAGAGACTCTGAGAGCAGCACCTCATATTCTCAATAAAAATGGTGGCATGTATCAATGAAAGTATAGACCTTATCAAATTTAGGATAATAGAAACTTAAATTTCATTTTATGATAGTAGAATTTAAGACAACGAATTATGTGCAATCCAAACAAGTTTCATGAGAAAAAGGTGAAATATTCTAATTTATTTAATGAAAAAGATATTAAATTGTTTAGAATTTCCAACTTCCAGATTCAATTTTATGAAATTGAAGAATTGGACAGTGTGTAGTACTAGACTCTAGGAGGGCTTTATAATGCCAGTTGGATAAAGGCAATGATGCTTAACATAAAAGTTCCATGAGGTTACAAAAACTAGAGCCTTTAAATTTTTGAGAAAAAGCCGGGCGTGGTGGCTCACGCCTGTAATCCTAGCACTCGGGAGGCTGAGGCAGGAGGATTGGTGCAAGTTCGAGACCAGCCTGGGCTACAAAAGTGAGCTCAAGGCCAGCCTCAACCACATAGCAAGACCCTGTCTCAAAAATAAATAAAAATAAAAATAAATTTTTGAGAAAAGCTAGACATTTCCTGAAAAAAAAAAAAAAAAATACCAGCATAAAACTCTCTTCAGTTGGGAGTGGTGATGTGTCTGTAATCCCAGCATTCAGGAGGCTGAGGCAAAAGTATCACCTAGAGTTTGAGGCCAGCCCAGACTACATAGTGAGCTCAAAGCCAGCCTGAACTGCATGACAAGACCCTGTACTCAAAATAAAACAAAACAACAACTCTCTTAATGGTATATACATAATTTACTACTTGTACAACTAGGTTTAAATCATTGCCATGACTTGAGCTCAATGCAGATACGTGTGGAGGGACATGCAGAGAAAACCGCGATGGAGAACAAATACAGCACACACAATCTGCTCAATCAGTACATGGCTGCATATGATCACATGAACAACACTTCTTGGAGAAGGAAGCAGTCAAACATGTTAAATCAACACTGCAAGGAAATATGAATGGATGCTCTACTTCTGGATAAACTTTTTAGTTATGGAATGAATGTAATACAAATACTCAAAGGCAAATGTACCTGTAACCAAAATCATGCACAAAAGCTGAATCTGGAGGTTAAACACCATGGATATCAGTGCAAACTTGTCTCCATCATTACACCACTCTTTCCAAAAGCATTTATAAAAACGACTACTTAGGGCTGGCCAGATAGCTCAGCAGACTAAAGCACCGCTCAGGCAGGAGCCGGGACTGGGGTTTCATGCCAGACTTGCTGTGTCAGCCCCATCACCGGGACTCACTGAGACAATGACTGAGACTGGGTGTGGTGGCACACACCTGTAATCCCAGCACTTGGGAGACTGAAAAGAGGAGGATCACTATGAGTCTAGTCTGTGTAGTGAGACACTGTACACCCTGTACTAAATACATAAAAAATGATTATTTAAATAATTTGAAAACTAAATATTGCACACTACCAACAGAGTTTTATTTCCCAGATTAGAAGTTCTTCTTGTACTTAGAGATACTGAAAGATTTGCCCTTAAAGCCCTTCATGTGTGTTGCATGAATGAAAGAAGCACAGTAGCCTGTAGCAGGTGAAGTCTGCAGAGACTCAAATGTCAAAAGACAAACTTATGTGAACTCAAACCAGGAAGGAACCCTCATTCAGACCTGCAGAGGATTTGATCCGTCCTGGGAAATTGTATGGTCTGTCTCAACACTGTTAATCACATGGATTTCTGTAGTTCAATAAAAGTGTTTTTAGTTCTTTATGAGTCCCATAGTTGTCTACTAAAATGAGTTTTAGGGTGGAATGGGCAAAGAGTAGCTTTATAGCAGTAAAGGATTATCTTATAGAAATCTGCTCATTCCTTATTTTTTACTGCTCCCCAGCATTGACTCAAATTTACAACCATTTACTTAGGCATCTCTTAAACTTGTTCTGGAAAAGATTAACTTCACACACAGACATTGTAATATATGTGTAATATACAGGTCTAGCGTTATGTTTTCCTTACAAAGTTGACATTATATTTCTATCATGGGGAGAAGAACATTTAAGAGAGCTAAAAATTTCCTAGGGTTTCTTAATATAAATTTAGAAAAGAGCAGTGGTATACAATTTCTAATTAGTCTCATGCTATGTCTTTGAATTATGGTTATATGTTTTAATAATTTCCATTTGAGAAGGAAAAAGTATAGTCAAAATGAGTCAATAACATTTTTTAAATTTTATTAATTTCAACAAAAAAAGAAATGGCAATGAGACAGTTTTAGAACTCTTATTGTTGTCCTCATAGTAATTGTTCAGAGTACAAGATGCATACACAAATTTTCTAAAGACTATTGGTACAAATATTTCTTCTCATTGAACAAAGAGAAAGTAGTTATATGTATAGTCCAATATTCCATAATAGTACTGGGCTATCAGCAGAACTGGCAATGTCGGAAGCTGTTCACTTGAGCCTTTTATAATTCATCATACTAATCTGGCTTTACTTTTTGTGCCTTGTGGTTAAACTTTTCTGCTAAGTGGTTAAGGCCAAGTTAAAGCAAGACCTGTATAACAAAACATGTAACTTTTATATATGATAAGGTCAGTTGAGTCCCCTCATGTACAGCTTTTTGTAGAACTTTTGTCAGTGTCAGGCATCTGGATGAGTCACAGCCATTGCTTGACCAGTTTGCCCTCTGTGAAAGCCTGAGAGAATGTTTTTTCTCTCTAAGTGACTCTCCTTAGGCACACTATACATCATCAATCTCCTTGAATAGAAAATTTGGGATACCGCTGAGTTATAGGATGTTACAGCACAGGTTCTCTTATGACCTTAGTTCTCACTGACCTTGAAGGGCTAGGGCCAAAATATTGGCTATCTTTATAACTCTTCTTTTTCTCTAATTTTTTGGTCTGCCTACTTAAGTTGTTAACCCTCCAGAAGAGAAGCTTAGTGATGCTATTACTCTATAACATAAGTACTTTTTTTTTTTCATTTTATAATGGTATTTTGTAATGAATCACCCAAGAATTACATACTACAATTGTGGAAAATCTGTCTACACATTAATACTAACAAATCCACCTGAGGGCCTAGAGCTCACAATAAAATCCCATACAGGCCTGCTTTATAGATATGTGCTGGACATGCCCAAAGGTCAGTGGTATAATATAGGTACTTTAACTTAACATCACTTTCTGAATATCAAATGCCTTAGATTTAACATGGAACCAGTATTTTCCATCAATTATCAATATTCTAATAAATTCCTATAGATCATTTTAATAATTAACTGCCTATGATTATTATACAGAAAAGTCAAAATAGATGTCCTCCTAACTTCAGAAAGGCCCACATGCAAGCCATTCAAGATGCAATGGATTTTCTTCCCTATGCATTAAATCAGTATCTAATAAACACATCACAGAAAGCTAGAGGAAATAAAGCGGAACTTCCCCAACTCACCTGAATGCCTGACAGAATGGAGACAACTCCATGGAATAGGAGGGAACAGGAGTACTTTCCTCACACAGGTTAGGTAAGGTTAGGCTACAATAACAAACATTCCTAACAATTGTTTAAAATACAAGAGACAGGGGCCCGGCGGGATGGCACAGCGGTCTAAAGCGCCTGCTTGGGAAAGCTTGGGCAGCTGCAGGGACCGCAGTTCTATCTCCAGCACCACATGCTGCACCAGCCCTGCTCTCAGGGCGGGCTGAGCCGGCCATAAAAATGAGTGAATAAACAAACAAAGGTTCTGAAACAAGAAAAAAATAAATAAATAAAATAAAATACAAGAGACATGACTCTCACTTCCACTTCAAGACAGTTGAGAGGATGACTGAGGAGGGTTTCATGTTATCTGCACTCTCGGGTCCCAGGGCATGGAGCAATTGTTATCTGTGATACCCAACATCACTTTGGGGCAAAGGAAATATGCTTTGGAGGACCTCAGGTAACAGGTGATCTGCTCACAAATTGTTAGCTGAGACCAGGTGTCCAACTGTGGGAGACGAGAAAGGAGAGCCTGCTCAGCAGCAGAAGAAAGCCAGATCATAATGCGTGCCTCTTGTTATATACGTGCTTTATTTTATACACTCATTTTATCTGAAAATTAATTCAGTTTCACTCTACTTCATATGAATCCTTTGTCATTAAAAATAAAATTTTATAAATTATCAAGGAAAGCTGACAACTGAAATAAAACGTATCCTTTGTCACTGAATATATACAATACTCAAATTATAAGGGACAATCTTAGACATGCAAGAGTTCTGCACTTTATCCTGTGAGCTGTGACCAGCTACTGAAGTAATTTAAATAGACCATGAAATAATCAGAATTTTGCTTTGAAAAGATCACTTTCCAGTTTCAGAATTTGTTAGCATGTATATAGGCAGGCTTCCAAATTATTGTACTGCCCCTTCACCTACTATAAACCTAAAAATATTTTTTTAAGAAAAGATGACTCTACTTTCCAGTGAGGGGCACAGCACCCCCTTTAAACCAAAGAAAAGTAAATTAGTTAGGAGGCTTACAAAAGTCAGAGACGAGGATCAACCTGAGCAAAACTGCACAATCAGACTGAGCAGAAGTTGGTGAATTGGAGAAAAATCAATGTCAAATTGGAATGAACATAGTGATTGACTATGAAGGTTAGAAAAATGAAAGGACATAGGGTAGTTAAGGGTGTTTTCTCACCTGGCCAACCAGGCAGATACTTCCTGCCATTCAGCAAAAAGACAAAAAAGTGGAGAGGTTGATTTAAGAGAGACAAGAGCTTCGTTTGGAGCACGTTGCCTTAGAGGCGGGCGGTAGGAATGTAGATGTTTAAATATCAGCCAGTTCTTGAGAAATTATTCTGCCCCATGTTAAGTGTGTACAGTTCAAGCAAGACTGACCAGACACCTACTTCTGGCCAGAGTAATCTCTCTTCCTGACTCAGGAATAGACAGGTGGTCCAATCGGCACCTGGAAGAGCGTTCCCAAGGGTGTTTTCTTTCTTTCTTTCTTTCTCTCTTTTTTTCTGGGAACGTTCTTCTCACTAAAATTCCATATGCAAGTATGGTAAAAGCCCTCACTGCTGGTAGCTATAATTCCCACAAGGAGAAAAAGATGCCTGAAATTGAACCCACACAGAGGAAGAAACAGCAAGAAGCTTGTATATAAATTCTTGGTTTAAGTAAAGGTGGGAAGATAGCTCAGTGGTCTAAGTGCCTGCCTGGCAAGCTGAAGGACCTGAGTTCGATCCCAAGTACCACATACCATGCTAGCCCCGGAACCAGGTGTGGTGGCACATGCCTGTAATTACAGCACTGGGGAAGTTGAGACAGGAGGATGACTTCAAGTCCAAGCTGTGTAGCAAGACCATGTATCAAGTAATTAACTAATTAATTAATTAAAACATTAATAGGTTCTGGTTTCAGCTATATCTATACACTTACACAAAGTAGTGGATACGGATTTTTGTTTAAACTACACCAAACCGGCATGCTGTTACTTGTAACTGAGAAAAAAATCAGGGTGGAAAGGGCTAGGGAGATAGCTCCATGGCACAAGTGCCTGCCTAGCAAATGCAAGGTCATGAGTTCAAACTCTGGTCCCATCCCCCCCAAAAAAAAAAAAAAATTTAAGGTGGAAGTAAGATAGAAGTCATTTCAAGTACTCAAGCATTTGGAGCTACTTCGGTAATGATCAGGGATTGGAAAGAGAATTTCTACTGCTGTAGTATTCAATTTACCCTTTAAACTTCCTACTCATTCTAAGATTTTATTAAAAATGTATTTAGTGTTCCTCTAGAAATAGTCCTCTCCTCCTGTATTCTTTCATAGTTTCTTCCCTTGCTTAATAATTATTTCTACAGAGCCACTTAGTAATCATATGATTAGGTGATGAACAAAGAGGAAAATAAGTAGAGACAGTGTCCTGAATAGAAAGGATGCTAATTTATTATTAATTTAGTATTAGCCTTAGGGGGGAAAAAAAAAAAATATATATATATATATATATATGTATATATATATATGTATATATATGTATATATATATATGTATATATGTTATATATATATATAAATTCTGGTTGTTTAGAGAGGATCTCCCTTGTCCTTCATAATAGCTTGTACTAATTCCATTTAACTGGATAATATCAATCCCGCACAAAGTAGTAATTACAGCATTATATTTCGATTTTGTTTTGGTTTGGTTTTTTGTCTTTTTGAGACGGGGGTCTTGCTATGCAGTTCAGGCTGGCCTTGAGCTCACATTTTGTAGCCCAGACTGGTCTTGAACACCGATCCTCCTGCCTCAGCCTTCCGAGTGCAGGGATTACAGGTATGCATCACAATGGCCCGGCAACAACGTTATATTTCTGTGGACTCTGAAATCAGAAGCTCTGAAAGGACACTACTGAGATCAGAGGTGCAACCCTAACCACAGATTGCTGGTGACAAGGTGAAAGGACACACCCTTGCATTTGGCCCACACTGACCAATGACACTTTCCACTCACACTGTGGGCCTGAGGTGCTCCTCCCCCAGGTGACAAGCCCTTCTGAGGGCTGAGCGTCTGCTCAGTCATTTGATGTCTCCCCTGTTTCCTTCCAATAACCTCTCTCCCCTGGGATCCGATACAGAGTTTTCTACCCAGTCAGCACTAAATAAATGTCTACCAAGAACATTAAAATGTAAAAATCAGAATTTTCTGGAATAGTCAGAATCAAATGTACTTATCAAAAAAGAAAAAGAGAGATCACACAGATGTTTCTGAAGCAAGCAGAATCCAAATTAGTCATTCACGATTTCTGCTGATCATATTAGAATCATCGTTTCTGCTGATCATTGGAATCACCTTTACTAAAGAGAGGGTTAAAAAAATCTCTCAAAACACCATTGACTTTTCTCTTCATAAACAATATGTAAACACGAAATGAGGGGAATCAAAGCTGTGAGTGGCAGGTGATCCCTTATCAGAAGCCATTTCCTGTGGCGAGTAGGCCCCCTGGCATTCCCTGGGAACCAACCTTTGCTGCTGCTTCTTACCTGATGCATCACCGGAATAAAAAGCACACATGACACACTGTCATGTGTTCACTCGCTCGGCCCCCAGCAATCGTGAGCACGCAGCACCCTCTGATTCAGCTAGCAGGAGCCCAGGTCACCCCCTACTACGAAGGGACACACTAGCTGACTCAGAACGCTCACACTCGTCACAGGAAAAAGAAGCCTGTCAGCATCAAGCAAGCAAGGCCTTTCCCTAATTCATCACTCTTTAATAAACCTGAGTATATTTGAGTCACCAGTCTGCGACAGCCCTATGAAACCTTGAGAAAAGGAAAGATGTAAATACACATGTGAATAAGGCAAAGCCTGGGAATGTTCTGGCCGCTTGACAGCGAAGCCAGTCCTTTTTGTACAGGGAGGCCAAGCGCCACAGCGAGGGCGAAGGTCTCCTTGAGTGTTTCCTCTGGTCTTTTCAGTGGAATGGCCTACTAACAGAGGAGCGGGGAGGGGCACTGGTAGGAAATGGAAGAGGACAGACAAGAAAGAAAAAGAGAATGAAAGCCAGAACAACAGGATTCCGGGCATTCACCAAACTAAATGAGTCTTTCTGGAGTTCTTTGTGTTGTTAGTGTAAGTTTATATTTCACATATGGGCATACACTTTTGCTCATTTTTAACATTTGCATTGCATGGAGTAGAACTCTAGGGTTGCTGGGCTGCACACGAGCTGAGAAGTTCATTGCAGAAAGAAGCCGGAGACCCTGGGAGTTGTGCCACGTAGCGATTGCAAACTCTGCCTTTAGAATTGGGCCCCACCTTCCAGGTGGCTTCCGAGTGAGTTTCCACGGCTCTCCAGCCCTGAATTTGCACGTGCCATTGAAACCTTCAAACACTGTTTCCTCATTTGTTCATCAAAAATTATAATGCCTGTCTTACCAGGTTTCGTTAAAGGTCAGATGAGTTCGTGTCTATAAAAAAGGATTAGTAAGAACTTGGCATTTTAGTAAATAATCAACAAACAATAACCACTATTATCACTGAAAACTGTTGAAATGTTGACTCTGACCTCAGTTAAGCAGGATTCATAAAATTCTGTACACTTGCAAATGGACTTTTGTCTTTTTTTCTTTCCTTTTGCTTTTATAACTGAACCAAGTCAAGTTCTAGAAACACGAATGGCCTGAAAGTGCCATAATAGTAGATCTTATTGCTGTCTTTTATTCTAATTACAGCACTGGGAGCTTTGTATTTGAATTACTAGCAGACTTTTCAACATGTACTGGGATTTGGGTTGGTTCTGAAGAAGCAAAACCTAACTAGCAAAGCTCAAATACTCAGCAACAACAAACTACTTTTTAAAAAGTGAAATAAAAAAAAAAAAAACATAGAGAAGTCCACAATAGTGTCCTGAAAAGAACATTCTGTGTTGCAAGACTAGCATTAATTAGAAAGCATTCCCTCAGGCCAGGAAGCAACTCAGTGTGATCCAAAGCCAGTGGATAACTGGTGTTTAGCGAGCATTATGGGATGTGGTCACCATCACACCCCCACACTTCCAGAGATCTTGCTTAGAATATCTAATTGCAGTTACTATATCTTCCCCATTCTAAGTACTTTAACTGTATAAATATTGATCCTCAGGCCACCCCATGAGATAAGTGCTATTTTCTGTCCATTTTTATAGGTGAACAACTAAAGCACAGATAGATTAATTTTCTGGATCAAAGTTGCACAGCTAGCAACTGAATCAGGCTGTATTCAAACCAGTCAGTGTTAAATACTAGTCCCTGGATGGTGTTACAATCTGTGACTGCTGGTGAAGGCTGTAAAGAATAAGCAGAACTTGACATTCCTGACTGTGGTGTTAAAACCTTACAGTTACTGTGAATGAGGAAGCCAAACTGTGCTGATATTAGGAGGAAAAATATTTCCTCTACCACTTAAGCTGAGGCTTTGAGGCCTGAAAACAGACTGATTAGCAGGGAAAAAAGGCAAGGTTTCTTTATATGAGCACATAACAATCAGTATCAAAGGTTCACACCTATCAATTTTTTTTTTTTTTTTTTTTGTCTTTTTGAGAC
Organism: Myocastor coypus; assembly: GCA_004027025.1. Classification (NCBI taxonomy): domain Eukaryota; kingdom Metazoa; phylum Chordata; class Mammalia; order Rodentia; family Myocastoridae; genus Myocastor; species Myocastor coypus. The sequence continues at coordinate 57,092 of PVJA010006463.1, forward strand.
AGGGTCTCACTGTGCAGCTCAGGCTGGCTTTGAGCTCACTTTTGTAGCCCAGGCTGGTCTCGAACTCACAACGATCCTCCTGCCTCAGCCTCCCAAGTGCTGGGATTACAGGCGTGAGCCACCACGCCGGGCTACACACCTATCAATTTAATAAGAGAGTAGTTTAGAGTAGGAGTGGTCCTGTCCTGCTTTTGATGCTATTCTATTGGTGAAGAACTATCTTTCTCCATCATTGATAAATTTGGAGGAATCTAGAGGGAGGCTCTGCAGCACCTGTATTTTCAAGAGGTTCCGCTTACAGGGAAGGGTGTTCAGACCAGATTTCTTTCCACACCTTCTATAGCTCAAATGTTACCACTCTAAAATAATCTTTCTGCCAACTCTGTGGGTGCTGAGTGGAACCCGACTATAGTCATCTCTCAGATGGGCAAGTATAGATCACATTCCAAGGAAATTTAGACTAGCTTTAAATAATCTGCATCAGTGATTGGTTTTTTGGGGTTTTTTTTTTTTTTTTTCGTTTATTTATTTATTTCTTTGTTTCAGAACCTTTATTTGTTTATTCACTCATTTTTTTGGCCGGCTCAGCCTGCCCCAAGGGCAGGGCTGGCGCAGCATGTGGTGCCCGGGGATCGAACAGCGGTCCCTGAAGCCGCCCAAGCTTTCCCAAGCAGGCACTTTAGACCACTGAGCCATTCCACCAGGCCCAGTGATTGGTTTTTAGTGGCTGTGTTTGACAGTCACTTGGAACTCCTGAGTCAGACATTTTTTATATCTGCACATAGTAGTATCTTAGTAATGTAATTTTCATTATAGGTAACTTTTGATCCATAACAGGTACCAAGTAAATATTTATTGAGTGACAAATGAATGACTATAAATATTAATTTATCTTATGCTGACATAAACAAGATACGACTTTCCATATAGTGATTGTCATCACTAAATTGAAATATTAATTTGTTTTTATAACAATTATAGTGAGATGATGACTCAACATTGATTAACTTGGGAGAAAATTCATGCTCTGTATTAGATAGGAAATCGTTATCAGTTAACTGTTTTCCAAAACTCTTCCTTTCTATCTCACTGCTATGGTTATATGTCTGAAACTGACATATTAGAAGTTGAGACTTATCAAAAAGGCTTTGGTTCAAGCAACACAGAAGTGAGGAGGTCCCATGCTTTTGCCTTCTGCAACTGGAGACGTGCTGTATTTTGAAAACCTAAGGGCAAACGTGCTGGTAATTTCATTTCCACTCTGGGTATAAAGACCCAAGAAAGAGTAGCAGCAAATGCACAAAAAGATCAATTTCTGGGCTCCAGCATCAAGCAGAGGAAGGGTGAGTCCCACTCTCATCTACCAACTCTCTCTACTTGGGCTCTGCACGCCCCACATGGTGCACACCTACATTGGCCCGACATGAAAAACACGTCAAGGGTCAGTCAAATAGCTCAGCAGACTAAAGCATCTGCAAGCAGGCACAGGGCTGGGGTTCCATCCCAGACCTGTTGGGCCAGCCGCGCCCCTAGGGCATGCTGAGATGGCAATTGAGACTGAGCGTGGCGGGGCTCCCCTGTAATCCCAGCTCTTGGGAGGCTGTAAACAGGTGGATCATTATGAGTCTGATCTAGTAGTGAGACCCTAAACACCCTGTAGACCCTTCCCTAAAATACAAAAGGAAAAGAAAAGAAAAAAATATTTCAAAATACAACCTAAAGAAATCTATGTTATCCAGAAATCACTGAAAACAGTAAATCCACAGAATATCCATAGGGGAACATAAACCCTGACCCTGGATGTCAGCCACACAGGGTCCAAAGCCTATCCTACCACTGACTTAATGGCTTTCTGACTGTCACAGGCAAACTGCTCATTTTCTCATTGGTAAAAACTCTTTAGCAGGCAGCTCTGGTCAGTACAGCTGATGGCCAGTGGCTAAAGGACTCGCCAGACTGTGAATTCCATGAGGAGGGCATTTGGGGGGCTGGGTCAGTACTGTAGCCTGCTGTGCTTTGTCAGAGCCTGGCCCAGTATCTATGCCATGGTGCATGCTTAGCAAATTAAGTGAAATGCCCCTGGAAGTGTTTCCTTCTTCCCCTTCAGTAAGTCTTTGAAGTCTGCTAAAGTACAGGCTTTGACTCCTGCTGTTAACCCAGTGGACATCAGGGTGGACAGAAGAAAACAATTCAAGGAGAAACCTGAGAATAACAGACTCATGTATGAAGTAAAGCAAAGAGAAGTTCCCACTGTGCCACTGGTGAACTCGGCAGAAGGACAGGTTTGTCAGACAGAAGAACAGAAACCTCTCAGAGGCTAGAGAGGTTATTAGCAGGTCAGAAAATACAAAGCCCAGAGCACAGATGCTAAGTAGATATGGGTAGGGATGCAGCTGAAAATGCAGATTCCCAGACCCACTGAAGACACACTGCCTCAGGAATCTGCTTTCTTCATGCAGCAAGTGCTGCTCGGCAGGTGCTCCCAGAACCACCTCTGAGGAATCAAAGAGGAAAAGGGGAGAAGCCCAGTGTGCCAAAGTCAACCTCTGCTGGCTTTCTGGCCGTGCCAAGGGCCGGCCCTGGTGGGGAGTCTTAACTAGTGTGGGTAACATGATTTCATATTTTTGGGTGGAAAATCAGCTGTGCATGCCAAAGATCAATATTGTGTTTCATCTGAGAGTCTCTCTTGCTTTCTCCTGCCACACCTTTCAAACTGTGGTGATGGGAATAATAACAAGCTCGTGTTTTTTGGTTTGCTCAGAGCTATTTCTTATGTATCTCCTCAAAACTGTGTGTTCCTTGTTGTACACAGTTGAACTTAAGCACAGAGAGATAGGAAAGAAATAAAAGTGGATATTTACTCTTTGATCTTTTTTGATGGTTGTCCTTTTCTTACTTCGAAAACATGCTTTGTATTGCAAAGTTATGCTTGCTAACCTAGAGGGTCTCCAGGTTTTAGCTGACTCTTATCATTAAATTCCAGAAGAGTTACAGGTGAAAAGGGGAAATCATTTCATTACCAACACCTCTTCATTTTCATGAGGAAGTTATATGGCTCAGAGTACAAGGAGAACTAAGTTGGTCAGGATCAAAAGAAAAAGATGAATCTGATTTCAGAATCACTCTGTTTATGAAGAAGTAAAGTGGTAGAGAAAACAGAAGGACAAGTGCATAGTGCATCTGAACCTAGCCACGCTCCTGGTGAGTTGTCTGGCCTTGGAAACAATGGGACCTCTCTTAGCCTCCTGCTCATGTAAGACGGAGGCTCTTGGAGATGAGCGCCAATGTCCTCCTACAAGTGAAACTTTGTAAGTCTGTGTAGTCACAGTCTTCTAAGGGCCTGGGATGTAGCTCAGCAGCGCAGTGTCTGCCTGCAAGCGCAAGGCCCTGAGTTTGATTCCGGGTAACCAAAATAAAGCATATTCTTCTTCTAAAAAAGAAGTCAACAAAAGCCAGGCGTGGTGGTGCACACCTGTAATCCCAGCACTTGGGAGGCTGAGGCAGGAGAATCGCTGCGAGTTCGAGACCAACCTGGGCTATAAAAGTGAGCTCAAGGCCAGCCTCAACTGCATAGCAAAACCCTGTCTCAAAAAGACAAAAAAAAAAAAAAAGAAGAAGAAGAAGTCAAAAAAATACCACAAAGCAGAATGGTAACCAATTTTATATTATCTCTTAGGGGAGGAAAGTATTGCAAATCATTTACAAGCTCTATGGTCAGGCTTCCCAGCATAATGAAGCTGTAATTTGCAAGTCCACTGTGAGTGTTCTTGATCTTCTCATCATCTAAAACAGTCTGAACAGGGCTCCGCTATCTAGGTTTCCTTTTTATATAACTCCTGATCAGGAAAGTACCATCATTTTGTTTATTTTTAAAAGGTGGATGTTTTGCTTTAGGGATTCTTTCCCATCTTCTGAATATAAAGTGTGAATGTCAAATTTCTTTGTAATGTTCTAATCATTACAATTAAGCCAAGTATGAATCAGTCAGTAAATGAACAGTTGTAGTATTCATGGAGTAGCTACAAGTAGAACAGAACTGAGCTACATGACACAGGAAATGTCAACTAGTCTCAACATCACAGAATTCATCTTTTATCGGTTTACAGTAGCCCACCTGAGATACACCAGAAAAACTGTTCACAAAATGCTTCAATGCAGATATTTGTATGAAGATTATTTCATACAACAAATAGATGAACAAAAAAATAGATAAACAGAAAAGAAGTAAATAAAACCCCAAATGTGTGCACCACCTAACTGGCTCTTACCACGTTTGGTGCGCTGCCTAGAAGCTAACTCAGATGACCAGCAGCTAAGAAGATAGCATAATGCTACTCAACATTAAATTTCAAACATATCTCAGAAACACTTTTTTAAAATCTGATTTTCAAATTCCCATGAGAAGTCAACTTTTTAAGAAGAGTTCTTTAACATGTTTTTGAAATCTTTTTTTTTTTTTTTTTTTGTCATTTTTGAGACAGGGTCTCGCTATGCAGTTCAGGCTAGCTTTGAGCTCACTTTTGTAGCCCAGGCTGGTCTCGAACTCACACTGATCCTCCTGCCTCAGCCTCCCAAGTGCTGGGATTACAGGCGTGAGCCACCACGCCTGGCTGAAATCTTTTGTAACCTCTAAAGAAATATTTTTCAATTGTACTGGACAAGGAACAGAGATTTTTAATGGCAATTTTGTACCATGTCTGAAAATTAGTTAGAAAAAAGGACAAATCCTATGGGCTTTGTCTTCTTAGAGAATTTTTTTCATAAACAGAGAGAAGGCCCTTATAATGGAAAACTAGTTCCAAGATATACAATTTAAGAGAGATATGGAAGAGGAATTATTTTTCTCCAAAATACTTCCCTTCCTTGTCCTAAATGGTTATTGCGATGGGCTCCCCGCCCCTGTGGAACAATGGACTCTTATTTCCACAAAATAAACTATGCAAGCAATCAAAAAGTACTTTTCTAATGGAAGACAGATAAAAGAAAGCCCCCTCCTTAACAAAAACAAAAGCTATCTCCTACTCTGTAGGTCATATTCAAATGGGAAAAAAATTAAAAAGAGCTTTTAACATAATGATTTTAATGTTTGAAAAGTGCCAGCCCCACTTGCACATCTCCAAACCTGTGCCAAGCACCTCAGAGGACTTGGAGCAGGCAGAGGCAGATCTGAGAGTGAACACTCCTGGGCACCTGGCCTCATCCTGCCACAGGCACAGAATGGTTGCGAAATAAAAAGTTGTTCTTCAAGTGGGAAGTGTGTCTGATTGTCTCTCAAATACCAAAACTTCTGTTTGTGTTTTGTTCTCACACAGGTGCTCATGACATTTAATTGCAAAGACAGCTGTGTGTAAAACTATAAAGTAATAGGTTATATAGTCCTGTTTCTTGAGCACTTACTGTATAATGAGTGTTTGTACAGAACTAAATCCAATCTTCACGGCAGCTTTCAAGACAACCAGACAGAGAAGTGGAGACCCAAATGCTTAACTCATTAACCCTTGGTTATGCAACTGCAGATGAACCCAAGGTCTGACCACGGTCCTGGCTCAAAAGCCTTGGCTGGACCTCTTTTTCCTCCCTATACTCACCTTTCCATCTACCCCAAGTTCTCAAACTTCCCTAGGATCTTTCTGTCATGGAAGAACTACAAACAATTCACATAACTTGTTAATGATTTAATGTGTTATCTGTCCAAGAATCATACTGGAGAGAATAATATTTGAACATACGTCTCTGGTGGCAACATTTCAAAGTATCTGGAAGGAAGATTTTGTTAAGGCTGAGGTGAAACTTGGCCACATCTGTCAAGCCTTTTTGCCTGTAGGGTCCCTCGTGTTGTACAAGTCCAAGGGTCAAAGACCATGGTGGCTGTGGAGTTTGGGTGCCACTGACATAGCAAGATGGTCCAGTAGTTCCACACCTTGAGTTATCATCAATCATTAGCAACTAATGAAATTTCATGGATCATCTCTGTCTCATATCTGATTATTTATTAAAGAGAAATTGAACCGTAAGACATTAGATAAGAGCACCTGTAGCTTCTAGAAAGAAAGTAAGCAGTTTTGATGTCTTAGTTACTTTTCTCTAGTTTCTGTGACAAAATATGAGACACCCAGAAGTAAGGGAGGAAAAGTTTATTTAGCTCACAGTTAGTAGAAGTTTCAGTCCATACTCAGCTAGCTTCAAGGCAGAGTGCCACATAGCAGATGACAGTCTTTCATGGCAGAAGAAGATGGAAAAGGGCAAAACCTATGGCATCTAGCCTCTCTCCCTTCCTTACACTTGTATGCAGGTTATCTACCCCAGGGCAGGTGTAGCACTCACACCCATAATCCCAACATGAAATCAAGAATTAATCACAGGCTCTAGAAGTCACCCCATGATTGCATGAGGCTTTAGGGGGGAACAAACCCTAACATATGGAAATTCTATTCTAATTCTAATTGTACGGGACTAACTCTGAGCTTAGTTATTGTGGCTTTTGGACTGTGACTGCCTCAGGTCCTACAAGAGAGCTTCAGGGGTTCTAAAAACCACTTAACTTAATGATTATCATGTTCTCCACTATAGAAAAGAATCAAGCCACATAGCCAGAGGAGCCATTCTGATAGATTTTCAACTTCTAGCGCTTCTCAATGTAGTCCTAAGATCCTCCTTGAAAACTAGGCCCCACTGCTTTAGAGAAAAAACAACAACAACAAAAAGCCACTAAATATCAAGTTACTCCAGTTGCAGCTACCAAAAGCACTCTGAAAGAAGGTTCCCAGTGGGACCCTCGTGCCTAGCAGACTGCCTGAGAGAGCAATCCTAGTCATCACTGCTGTGTGCACTCCATCTAAAGTTGTCATGCAAAGCGCACATAACTGAGGCACAGATTTTCATCATGACAATGTCATTTTGTTCAAAGAAGACAGATGTCATTCTGAGCATAAAGCTGAAGAGCCTAGCTCTCATAAGAGTTTGGACTTTATTTTTAAAACATAATCTTTTTTCTGGAATACCATTGGCTAAGATTTTTTGCCTTATGGCACAGATTGGGGAAGAGGTACACATTACTAATTGGCCTGAAAACTATTTTTAATCCTCTTTGCTATGTTTCCTCTGTAAGAGATGTCAGTGCCAGGTTCCTTATTGAAAAAGGCAAGAGAAGACAAGATGTTTTTCAAGATCCAAAGGTGCTCTATCTTCACATCTCCAAACGTGGCGTACAGAAGGCTTGTCCTACTCCAGCATTTCTTAACAGTAGGTCACAATCCCTGGGGGTTGAAGAAAGTTTCAGGAGTGTGTTTTTTTTTTTTTTGTTCTAGGGAATTTTTGGAAAGTGTGAACCAGTACTGCACGGACTGATGGCGCCGGTGCAAAGTGTGTACACTCAAACCAGAAGACAGCTACAGGCAAGAAAACGCCCCAGAGGCATTCACACAGGAATGGTTGCACCTGTGCCCCTTCACCAAGAAACTCCATTTCAGACCCCAGGAAGTGCCAATGTCATTTGTGACATTATTCACCTCCCAAAAAGAGACAACGTTCCAGAGACCATACGGTGTTGTTGAGTTACTGGAATACTTTATTTTATTTTGTGTTCTTAGGACAAGGTTACAGGGTCTGCAAGGTCTCACTACACAGATCAGACTTATAGTGATCTTCATGTTTTCAGCCTCTCAAGTGCTGGGATTCCAGGCATGCACCACCACACCCACTCTCAAGTGCTATCTCAGTTCCAGCACAACATGCCAGGGATCAAACTCTTGGCTGGCCGCTGTGCTCTGCCTAGGCAGGTGCTTGAGTTCACTGAGCTATCTGGCCAGCCCTGGAATAGTTTATATTCTGCGCAGAAAGGGGGCGACAGCTCACGTGAACATGATGCCCAACTATCAGACTATCCCTTCCAATAATTTTGAAGTTGAACCTACTCCACTTTCAAAGTTTTTATAGGAACGATCTCTAGTTAATCCTTTTCAATTCGACACTCGCTTAAGCCTGGAATGGTGGTGAGGCTACTCTGAGCTACAAGGGGGGCTGAGCCAAGAAGACTGCAAGCTTGAATCTGACCTAAGCAACTTGGAAGGTTAGTGAGGCTGCTTCAAATTAAAATAGATAGATAGATAGATAGATAGATAGATAGATAGATAGATAGATAGATAGATAGATTCCTAAAAGACTGAAGATATAGCTCAATGCAAAGGCCCCAAGTTCAATCCACAGCATCAAGCAAAACAAATCACAGCAACAGCTACAAAACTCACTTGCTGAACTGTTATTATGTGTCAACTATACAGAGATGTGACTCACACCACAAAAAGAAACAAAGAGTACATTGAACATGTGCCATGGGTGTCGTGAGTAAAATAATCAGGATATTACAGGGAGTTAGGGACAAAACAAGGAGTGAATATTAAAAACCAGTGTCCAAATAAAATTCCTTTCCTAGAAAATTTCCATTTTTGCTAATTGACACAGATTACTAATAGTATGATGGGATACTAATTTCCCACAGAAGCCCCTCCTTCAAATATCCAAATTATAGATTAAAGCATCAGTCAGTCACTCAACAATGATTTGAGCCCCTACTATATATGTAAAGGATTTTCTTTTTATTCTTGCACACCAAGAACCAATGGTTAAACGAGGCATGAGCTAGTGAGTAGGTTTCAGTACTTGAGGAGAACTGAGTCTTTTGCTTGTTATTCTTTACTCAGATCTCTGGAACCAACTCCACGAGAACCCGGCTGAGCCATCTAAAATAAAAATAAAAACTACCTTACTCATCCAGGGAAATTTTACATCAGCATATCAAATTATATCCAAATAGCCAATATGAAAATCACTATCCAGATTTCATAGCATAATCAAACAAAAACAAGAAAAAAAAACCGTTCCTTCAAAATATGATCTAGGTAAGATAACCCACAGTGTTTATCTTCCCCTGAGCTATTGTGATGATTAATAAGATAATGCACATGAAAGGACTTTGAAGGGGTAATGTCATGTGCTTTGAACCATTGTCATTTTTATTAACAAGTTTTGATTCTGATAGCTGCTAGTTGCACTGCAGTCATGATCAACGCTTGCCTGGCCCTGTGAAGAAAGAGAAACAGCATCCCAGAGACCAGATAGTACACCGTGGCAGATAACACATGCTGCAGGAGAAAGCCCATCCTGCTAGAGAAGAGAGCAGAAGGTAAGTCATGAGGGAAATGCTCAAGGGGAGACAGGTGGCCTTGCAGTGGGACCCAGGCTGGTTTAAAAAGAAGTGGATTCCAAATTGGTTAGATGACACTGGAAGAGAGAGCTCAGAATGCAGCTGAGATCCCAGCTCAGAGCGCATCAGTTGCATTTGTTCACCCAGTCGTGTGCTCTTCCACCAAATATCCAGCACCCTCATGTGTCCAAGTGGGTGGTCGGTGTTGCAGATCTCCTAACCATGAAATACCTAGGCCTGGTGGTGCATGCCCATAACCCCAATGCTTGGGAGGCTGAGCAAGTTCAAAGCCAACCTAGGCTACATAGTAAGTTTAAGGCCAGCCTTAACTACATAGCAGTAAGCCTCTGTGTCAAAACTAAGTGAGTAAAATAGCTTTTGTTTGTGAGGGGCTTACTCTTCAGTAAGGGGACCAGGAAGAAGAAAGTAAAAAAGCACATAAGCTAGTGCTTGATGGTGGGAGTATTTTAGAATATGTGAAAAAAAAAAAAGCACATACAAATTAATGGGTAAACTCACAAGGAGGCTCCCTGAGGAAGAAGGGAAGCAGCTGGAAAATTCCAAGGAAGACTGTGTCCTTTGGACAGAGAAAGTCAGAATGAGTAGCCATCTCTTGGACAATGCATGGACAATGTCCTCTAGAGTTGTGCCGGTGACCACACCAGGTGGAGAGGCCCTGGAGAGGGGCACAGGCTTTAGCTGTCTCCAGTGCAAGGCAAGACTTGGTCTGACATTAAAGACAGCTCTGGAAATGAAGATTTGTTCAGTGTGCTCAATGTCTGAGTGTCTGTCTGCTTTGCTTTTTTGTTCATTTGTTCAGAAATAGGGTGTCACTATGTAGTTGAAGCTGGTCTTGAACTCTCTATGTAGTCCTTGCTGGCCTCAAAGTCATGGCAATTCTCCTGCCTCAGCCTCCCGAGGGCTGGGATTATAGGCAGTGCCAGGACACCTGGCACAGTGTATTTTTTTAAGCCAGGAAATAACATGATCATATTTATGATTTGAAGAGGCTTCTCTAGAGTTGGTATGAAACCTGAATGGAAGAGAAGTCTGGGCTGGAAAGCCAGCTGGGAGTCTCTGTACTGTCCTTGTGATGGACCCCCATGGACTGCTACAGAAGTACAAAGAGCACCCGAGCAAAGGACACAACATCAGCCTCAGTTGGCTAGAGGAGGGGAGATGGGAGACAGGGACAGAGAAGCATCAGAGAACCCTTCCCAGCTCCTGGATCCAGGCAGCAGGTACAGGCAGAGCCTGTCATCAAGAGAGGCAGAGGAGAGAGAGACAGCACCTGTGGGAAGCACAGTTCACACTTTCCTTCCTGGTTTTTTTTTTTTTTCCTCAGCTTGGAGGCTGCCCTCCGGTCCTCAGCCCGTCCCCAGGGACCCTGCGCTCCTCCGGCCAGACTTCAGTGGTGGAAGAAGAAGCAACTTCAGGCAGAGGAAGGGCAGCACCAGGAATGACCTTTCCTCTCTCCCAGACTGATGGCTCAGGCTGTGGCCCTAGAGTGTGCCTTCTAAGGGTTAGAGGAGTTTTAGAGACAGATTTCAAACAAAGCTGCTGTCACTCCCCTTTCACATTCCTTAATGGAACCTAAATGAAAATAAAGGTTCAAATTAAGTTCAGAAAACTTGAAAGCACTTTTTAATGGTGAAACTTTAGCAGTAAGAATTTCCTTATTTGTTACATTGTTTCATGCGTTAAATATTAACTTTAATTTTGCAGGAATTGGGAATTTTAATAAGTAGCATTTATACTTGCCAATTAAAAATGTGTCAACAGTAACAAATATCTCAAACATCTTTAAAATAACAAATATATTTCCACAGCATAAGCATTAGAATGTGAAGAAATAGCCCAGTAGGAATCAAACTCCTTTTTAATTTTAAAACCAAAAATTGGGGGCACCATAATAGAAGAATTCCTCATGTTCTCATTAAAGTTACCATTTGTGGGTGAACTCAAATGTGATTTGCTAAATTTTGATTTAGCATTCTCTAAAGCAAAAAAGATGTGAAGAAATTATAGCAAACTGTTAAAACTGCCAAGTTCTGTTGTGTTAAAATATGATTTAAAATGTTTAGGAAAAATGTTGAAGTTTTGTAAGAAGTGGGAGGCAAATTGCAAAACATTGAACGAGGTTAGCCAGGGAACTCCAGCTAAAGTAAGGCACACAGCGCAGACACACTGTGAGCACCCGAACCATCTGCGAATGTTAGCTTTTCACCGACCTCCCCTTGCACATCCAGATAGGCAGTTATGTCTAAGCCTTGTTGCCAAGGTAACCTAGCATTTTAGAGTAACACCACCACTGGCAACTACAATAGTTGAAGCTTCTCCTTCATTTTCCTCAAGTACAGCTTTCTAAAAAGAGTAAAAGTGGTTCAGGCCCTTGAAAATAAGTTTCCTTGGGCCAGCCAGTGAACTCAGCAGATTAAAGTGTCTGCTTGGGCAGGCACAGGGACCAGGGTTTGATCTCCGGTGTGCTGTGCCAGCCGGCGCCCAGAACTCGCTGAGAGTGAGTGTGGTGGTGTGGATTGTAATCCCAGCACTTGGGAGGCTGAACACAGGAGGATCCCTATGCGTCAGACCTACGTAGTGAGACATCCCTGGCCCACAATGTCCAGCGCCTACAACTTAAAGGAGGAAACGTTTGCTTTGGCTCACAGTTTGTAGAGGTTCCCTCCGTATATGGTCAGCATCATGGAGAGAAGGCCCAGCATGGAGGATAGCTGCCCACAGCCTAGCAGAGAGTGAAGGGAGGGGCAGGCAAGGGGCACGAGCCTTCTAAACCACACCACCAGGGACAGACCACTTCCCACGGTCCCCAGCTCATGACAGCAAGACAGCAGTAAGATCCACCTCTGAGTGCATGTGGCGTTGGGGAACATCTAGATATAAACCATGACACCTTGTCCAGCAATAGAGAGTCAAGGATATCCTCACTACAGTAATATTGGGAGAGCTAAAGAAGCCATAGGTGTCTTCTCTGAAAAGTTTTATACTCCTCATTAAAAATTCTTGATTAAAACCAACACGTAAAGCAAAATCACAATGTGTTCTCTGAACAAGAATGAACTGACAAATCACTTGAGAGACATATTCAAAGCCACTGAAGAACATTTTGTGTTTAGCCCAGAAAAGAAAACTGGCAGCCATTGAAAATATGACGATGAAATAATCAATCCATGCTTAATTGTATAAGTCAACACAATATATGCCAGTGAGACTTATGCTACTGTTTCATAGTCTCATCATATATGAGATTTATATCATATAACTTATATATATAATTTATATAACATAAATCTCATCAAGGGCCTATCTTATAAAAAAATTTGGTCAATACTTTTTGGCTGCTATATTAGCCTCCCAGGACCACAGTGACAATAAGGCAGAAGATAGGTGACTTAAAAGAGCTTGCACTCATCCCTTATAGTTTTAGATGTTTGCTGTCCAAATTCTAAGTGTCCACAAGGTGTGTCCCAACTTTTCTTGTCTCTCCCTATCTCATGATGGGTGGTCACCAGCCATGGCACTCCCTGGCCTGTGAGTGAAGCTCTCAGGTCTCCGTCGGTATCTTCCTGTAGCATTCTCCTTGTTCATTTGTCCTCCTTTTAATAAGCACACCAATCATAATAGATTAAGACTACCCCAATACAGCATCTCCTTGGACTTGTTTACACCTCCTCAAAGTTCACTTCCAAACGAGCCTCTCTTACTGCACAATGGGCGATCCAGCAGTCAGCCATTCCACAGGAGCACCATGGATTTAGTGTCTACTCAGGCACTGCTGACTCTTTTGATAATTAGTCACATCTTCTGGATGACCCTTGACTGGCAGGAATATTTTCACCCTCCTGACTGACCAGTCTTCTTCTCAGACTGCTGCTCCCCTCCCCCCCAGCGAAAAATAAAATTTCATTTTCATTCATTTTCTACAGTTCTGAGGCAACATGCAAGAGAGAGAGAGAGAGAGAGAGAGAGAGAGAGAGAGAGAGAGAGACCATATCTCCAAAGATCTTGAACACAAAGCATTTGACATGGAGAAATCCTGTCCTTTGTGGCCGACATGCTACTTCGTCTACATCCCTCACTTCTTACATTGTAACATGATGCTGTAACAATGCAGCTCACAAGGAAAAATATGCAGCTCAGTGAACACTTCTTTCCCTCACCTTTCTTACATAGAAATAAGAAGCTATGGGGGCTCTGGGATAAGTTTTGATTTCTTGATGGAAGGAAGCCCCTTTGACTGGTGCTGCCCTTTCCCAAGTCACTACATCAGAAACAATCATGGTGTTGGAAATGGCAAGCAGCCACCTTGGGCCACACAGTACAGGACTGAGAGAAAAACCAGGAGGGCCAACCCCAGTGTTATCTATCCATTAAATCTGGGCCAGCAACAGCTTTCCTCTTAAAGTGTTACCCAGCATATGAGGAAGTTATCTTTCTGTCTGTGTAATCCACTAGTAGTTGAGCTCCCTGTGACAGGAACCACAGCACTTCTAACTTGATAGGTAAGTGTATGCTCACTCCCCCAGTGGGAAGGTCCTGCCAGACAGGAAGAACTGTAGCTGAGAACACACGCAAACAACAAGGAAATGATTATCAGCCTCCTTCCTCCCAAGCTGATTATAAATCAAACATCCTTCTGGACCATGCATTTAATTGTTATATCTGCAGACCTAGTCAGTTGGACTCTTCAAACTAACCTTCAATAACCTGTTACTAAATTTTCCTGAGTATGTTTATGACTGTCTTGGCTGGTTGTAACTCTTTAATGATAATAATAATCCAGGGTCCCCTTACATCTTTATTATAATGTAAAATCCTGATGAGCACTCCCTGAGCCTGTTTGAACAAGAAATGAAATTATATAGACAGCATGATCATATTCATGTGAAATCTGAAATTATACAGTTAAATAAACAAAGATATGGAAGAATTATCTACTAGAACATGAAGGATGCTTATCTTTGAAAAATAGAGAATTTTCTATATTTAAATGATCTGTACTTTTTTATTTTTTTGATAGTAGAGTTTTAAAGTGAAAGTGTAGTCCTCACTAAAAACAATAAATCAATAATTAAAATCTTAGGGAGTCCTATCTCAGCTCCAAAAATGAACATGACTTGGTTTTAGAAGTGGGCATGAGACCAAGATGCCATAGGTTAGTACTTTGCTACCTACCAAAATGGGGCCTGTCCTAGGATTCTGTGTACTAGGCCACAAAAATTCCTACAAAATTCTCCCCTGCACCTACAGGAGTCAAGTCTTTGGCAATGGCCTCAGGAGGCTTCCTTCACCCACCGACCTGCCCAGCACCTCAGGCTCTTCTGGAGTAGAACCTCCATATCTTCACCTTTCTTGCTAATGGTAGAGAAAATCTTTGAAAACTCATCCTATTCAAATCTCTCTGACTGAAATAGCAGAGAAACTAAAGACTTCTTGTTCCCCATCATTTAGGAGCAGGAAGTGAAGTAACATCCTATCAAAAATGGCATCTCAAAAATGTCTAAGAGTTAATTCTTTGAAATCTGCATATTTAATTTTTATTTCATAAAAATTCTATAGTGCTTCTATATATATTTGATTTTAATTTATCTTTTAGAACACTACAGTATGTCCATAAAGTTTTAATTTTAATTTATATTCATTTATATATTGAACTGTACATTTATGATAATGACGAAAGCTCATAAAGTCTTTTTTTTTTTTTTTTTTTTTTTTTTTTTTTTTTTTTTTTTTTTTTTTTTTTTTTTTTTTTTTTTTTTTTTTTTTTTTTTTTTTTGTCTTTTTGAGACTGGGTCTCGCTGTGCAGTTGAGGCTGGCCTTGAGCTCACTTTTGTACCCAGGCTGGTCTCGAACTTGCACCAATCCTACTGCCTCAGCCTCCCGAGTGCTGGGATTACAGGCATAACCCACCACGCCCAGCTAAAGTCGTTTTTTAAAAGTCTGAAAATCTGGCTTCCATTTCAGATCCTTTAACCTACTCTACCCTCAAGAAAAAAATTCTATCAATATTTGCTATGACTCTTTTACTAAAGTTGAACTCGTACAGATGTGTTTTCAGTAATTTTTTCTATCACTAGGAATTGAATCTATGTTCTCATATATACTAAGTAGGCAAGATGCCGGTAATTCATAACCCTAGTCCCTAAATACCTGGGGTTTTTAATCTTTCATGTACAAAAATATGCTTAATATGCTTAATAATATGCTCTACTTAATTGAACATCTTGGCCCCTTCAAATCAGTAAATAGAGACATTTTTTTTTCAATTTTTTTTTATTGTTTAAATTTAACAATGGCTATATTACATATTCTCATCATCAGATCAGTTTAGATTAATACATATAGGCATATAAGATTGATCAAACAATTAAACATTAACCTTTCTAAATCCACATTACGTTTTTTTTTTCTTTTCCCCCTTCTTTTCTTTGAAAGTTGACATATTGCATATTGTCCTCACAATCATTCTATAGAGTGCAGTGTGTGGGCATGACCCACCTCCCTATTGATGTTGCATAGAAAAAAGAAAGAAAGAAAAAAAAAAGGAAAGAATATACTTCTCTTTGGACTAAGAGGAAGTAGATACATACACAGTCAAAGGTTTTGCAATTGCAGTGTGCCACCAGTGAAGCTTGTGATGTTGGAGGCTATTGAATCTAAGCCTCCTAAAGCTCATCTCACCAATCTAGCTCTGCGTTACATGCATTATAATTAAGGATTTTTTCTTTTCTTGCTGGGTGGTCAAGGGCAAGTCGAAGCAAGACCTGCATAACTAAACATTCTTTTTTT